>VZRU01021336.1:58617-69483 GCA_013398155.1 Pedionomus torquatus | reverse complement strand
TGACATGCTGGGTTGAAGAGATGCCATCCAGAGGGACCAGGACAGGCTTGACATGTGGGCCCATGTGAACCTCATGAAGCTCAACCAGGCCAAGTGCAAGGGCCTGCACCTAGGTCATGGCAATCCCAGGCACAAACACAAGTTGGGCGTAGAATGGATTGACAGCAGTCCTGAGGAGAAGGATCTGGGGGTGTTGGTCTGAGAAGTTCAACATGAGCTGTCAGTGTGCCCCGGCAGCCCGGAAAGCCAGCCACATCCTGGGCTGCATCAAAAAGAAGAGCGGCCAGCAGGTTGAGGGAGGGGAATCTACCGCTCTACACTGTTTTCAGGAGGTCNATGAGGTCCCACCCAAGAGTACTGCATCCAGCTTTGGAGTCCTCAGCAAAGAAATGACATGGACCTGTTGGAACAGATCCAGCAGAGGGCCACGAGGATGATCAGAAGGCTAGAGCACCTCTTCTATGAGGACAGGCTGAGAGAGTTGGGGTTCTTCAGCCTGGAGAAGACTCCAGGAAGACCTTATATTGGCCTTCCAGAACCTACAGGGGGCCTACAGGAGAGATGGGGAGGGACTCTTTGTCAAGGAGTGTAGTGACAGGACAAAGAGAAACAGTTTTAAATTGGAAGAGGGGAGATTTAGATTAGATATTAGAAAGAAATTATTTCCTGTGAAGGTGGTGAGACACTGGAACAAGCTGCCCAGAGAAGTTGTGGATGTCCTCTCCCTGGAAGTATTCAAGGCCGGGCTGGATGGGACTTTGAGCAACCTGCTCCAGTGAGAGGTGTCCCTGCCCATGGCAGGGGGGTTGGAACTTGATTGTTAAGGTCTCTTCAAACCCAAACCATTCTATGATTCTACGAAAGTGTTCCTTTCACAGTAATAGCTTTCTTCATGAGAACACAGTAGCACTATTTAATATCAGTGTGTACCTGTAAGGTATGAAAGGATTACTACCCCTGAACTAAACACAAAAGCATCAGAGGAAGAGAGGACTCATTTGCCATATCTCAGGCATCTGAAAGTTAGGTAACTGGACAAAGGCAGTTAGCTATTGTCTTTTTGTGAAGTCTATGCAGAGAGAGACAAGTATCTCCTCCACAGAGTGATTCATCCCAGTCTAAAAGGTAGAGTTAAGTGATGTGGAAGGACCCCATAACCTCTGGAAATTGCTATCCATTCACTGTAGATGCAGCTGAGACAATTAACTCAAGAGTAGATACATAACATTTAGGTAACCAGTGTTAGGTGAGGGAAATTATTTCCAACCTGCCCACATTCGCGGAGGTTTGCAGCACAAGCAGCACATGCAGTCTCCCAAGATCCTGACCAACACTGCCAACTACCAGACCATCCTTTTATTATTTGCCACCTGGCTTCTAGCCATGGCAATATACTGAGGTAACGCTTTCAGCTTTATTCCAATTTCACAGCCCAGATGGCAGTGCTACATTTTGCTACTGCTTGGGCTAGGAATGTTATCCTTTTACATTTCCCAAATGAGAGAAATTCTTGCTGTGAAAAACAAGGAGCGCTTCATTTAAGCAAATCAAACAAGTTACAGAAGGCTTACCAAAAAAGAAAAGCGGTCAAAAACTATTCAAGTCAGCTGTTCCAGCCACACTGGAGAATTAGCATCACAAATGTGCTGCCACCTGATTTGTAACCTACTAAGTATGCAATTTAAAAGCGGACTTACTACAGTATGCCAGATTGAAACAAATTAAGGAGTTCTGCTTCTGCATACAGATGCATTTAACAAAGGAAACAGTGGTGCAATTATCAGTCATTCAGCACAAAAAACAACACAGAGACTGAATAAGCAGGACTTAAACACTACAAATTACTACTTACAACATTTACTATCTAATGTTGTGCACACTGGAGCAAACTACATTGGCATTTACATTTTTAGGAAAAAAATTATTTATGCTGTAGTACCACCTACACAGAGTGACACAGCTTCTCCTATTGAGCTGCCTAAATTTAAGGCAAGAAATGATGAAAGTGACAAACAGTGGGATTGAAAGGGGAAAGAGGAATAAAGCCTACCTATACGTTCTGATTAATGATTATGAAACACTTCAATAGTTATACAAACGGATGAATGGCAACCACTTGCTAATATACTCCTCCCCTTGCACTTAGCATTTTATTCTAGTTATCCTCAAAGAAGAAGGGAACACAACAGCTTCACAGCTCTAATGGGGAAGCTGCACCATACAGCATGACTAGGTACAAGCCCCTGTAAAAAGGTGGAGCTACCAGGCAACACAAAGAAACCAGAGCATGACTACACAGGACCAACAAATAAGGAAGGGAAAAGCATGAAGAGAAGTGGGGAGTGAAGTGGTTGGATGAAATCAGTGAGATGATATCTCCGTCTGTCCTTTGCCTCTCTGCTGTTGATGGATAGGCTTGAGGTCCCGGATAGAGTTTGAATCTTTCAGAGGTATCACAGAATACACTGCTTGTTAGATTGTCCAGATTCCTTCCTGGAGGCCCAGTTACCCCACTGTCCCTCTTTCTGTGGCAGTTGTAGCTAAAAGGATCTGCAGACGATTGCAGATGATGATCAAGAACAGCACTTTCTCCAAGAGTCAATGATTGCCAGCTCTATGGGGTTTCCTACATTTCCAGTTCCCATCTCCAGGCCCTGGAAGAGGGTCTAGTTCCCTTTCACTTCTCTGCGCACCAGGCTGGGGACTCTGTATGAAGCAGCAGGGAACAGTTCCTCCAGCTCTACTTCATGTAACTCCAATTCCTTTTTCCCCCAGCTGCGTGGCACCCCAGAATCTCTTAGCAGAAGATGCTCCTCAAACCCTGTCATGCATCCAAAATAGCAGAGATTCCGAGTGCTCTATAACAGATATCATGTTGGGAATGAGAGGTCACAACACTATCCCTAGTAGCTGGATTTTCAGGCAGAAGTGGCAGGAAAATAGCAGACAGTAAAAGAGCAGAGCATGCCCTCCTGGCTGAACTTCAACTTTGCTAAGCCAACAAGAAATAAGTGAAACAAATCAAATCTCTGATGGTGCAGAATTTGACAATGAAAAGCAGATTACCTATTGTACAGAACATCTGGCAAATCTAGTCATCACTAGCACAGGATCCCAGCTCTGTCCCTGCTCTCTACTTTTCCGTAAAGGAAAAGCTTCTGTATTATCACCTCACACTATGTGGCTGCTCCCCTTCTAAATGAATTTCATCTTTATGACAAGCATTGACATTTTGGGGGAGGCAAACAAATAAAGGATAATTTACTTGCAGAGGGGCAATGACAGTAAGTTATTAGCAGTAACTGGAAGAGTCTAAAATCAAAATCTAAAATTGACTTTTACTTACAAAGCAGACAGAGATCCTCACCTAAAATATACTAAAGTTTTTCACTTTTAACAACAAATTGGACATTGCAATTTAGAGAATCAAATTTCAGGAACTTGCTGTGAACATCTGAAGAAAATTAGAGCAACTCCTATGTTTCATTTCTTTATCTAGAATAACTGCCCCTGAATGCTTAAAAAATCCCAAACAAACAAACAAACAACATGATTTCTTCTATTCTTTGTCTACAGTAAAGAACATTTAACCCAGAAAGCTTTTTGAAGAACTTGGTTCTTATCTCAGAAAAGCCTATTACTGGCTGAAGTAGATAACATTCCCACACTCTTATATGTGTTTTTATCCTGGTAGAACATTCTAAATTGTCATTGTCATTGTCACACACACATACACACACACACACAAAAGATTAACACATTTGGTCCTCTTTTTAATTTACTAAGGACTCACAATCAATAAAGCCACTCTGTCACTGCTGAATCAATCTGCTTCATGACAGCTTTGCTCCACAGGAGCTATTTCCAATTACTATTTTCGTTTTTACCTATTTTCTTCTTTCTCTTAGGTGGCAGAGTCAATAAAGATCAAACTTCCAGCTAGTCCATCATGCACCATCCAGGGATTACATTGAAAAATAAAAACAATGGATGCTTTGATTTTACAGAACTTTTACCTTCTTTCTTTGTACTATGGAATAAGTATGTCTCTATATATACAGCAAAAAAAAAAATGAAAGAAACAAGCAGCTAGTAATACCTGTTTGTGGATTTAAGTATCTTGTCATGATGCCTGGTTATTTAAAAGAGAGTGTTCATGAAGAGGGAGCACATGAAGCAGTAAATAGCTTTCAAGGATGGCTAGACATCAAAGCAAAGCGACACCCACATCACGAACATTGTTCCTGTGACATAAAATACAGTAAAATGCAAAAACCAGAAAAGAATCCATCTTAAAAGAAAAAGGGAAGAAAGTATGTGGTTTTTAACTCCTCAGGGAATGAGAAGTCTGCACCACCTTCCAGTGCAGTGGTACAGGACTTCATGAAAGAGCAGGAGGATGGAGATGAACGACTGATCTATCAAGTAAGTAATGATCCAAGGCCAAAACAGAAATAATGCAATATTCTTTTTGTTTATTATTAAAATAAGGAAAACAACAATAAGCATGGAATGACAACATTGTTTTTCCAAGCTTTGTCTCTGATGCAATTTGTATTTTACGTCAATAGACTACCTTAGACAAAACATACTCTAAAGCTAGAAAAAACCCACAATGTGGAACATTTCTCAAGTCTCTGACATTATTTATTGAATTTTCAGAGAGCAAGACACATTATCAGCCTACATAGCAGTTTCCCACATGTAAAACAGATGAAAAAGAATGTCTACTTCAAAGACAGATGAGAGGTTTAAAGCCCACACATGAAGCTTGAACAACTCAGCGGGGCTCTATGCAGAAACAACAGCCTGCTGGCTTACACAGCACCGAGGCAATCAACCAGTGACACATGGTGACTTTCACTGCAAAAACCATATTAAAACCATTCCAAAATTTGGAATTCAGAAAAATGCTGAATTTTAAGGGGAAAGAGACTATATTCTCTGAATAATCCACATCACAGGCAATTTATTTTATGCAACTTATGCTGACATTTACATTCTATATCGTGGTCTCTAGCCATACTTCAGAAAACGAGTGCAACGGTGGCACGGGCCTCCCCAATATCAGATTTATACCAAAGAATACCATCTTATCTGCTTAGGCACTATGGTGATACTAGTCAGATGCTTAATATACCTACCAGGGATCTTCTCTTCAAATTTTCCATCTGTGAAATGCATTACTACATTCCTGAATTTTCTGTGTTAAGTACTTATATATATCTTCCTCTCAACTGAAGTCTAGGATATGAACATTAAAGAACCATTTCAACATACAGAGAGTACTTCATTCTTTTCTTTCTGTGGTCTCACCTTGTTATAATTTTCTTGATAACCCCAATGAGGTGAGTATATCTACTGAAAGCATACCAGTATCTCTCCTAACTATTACATATGCCATTTTCTCCATGACACAAATTCTTGTTGTCTGCACTCTATTTACAAGATTCAGGTAATGCACAAGAAAAAGACAACTACTGTTCCTCCTATTGTATGGAGGAGCTTCCAATACTCTGCAGGCCTTGTCACAGCTAACTGGAATATACACTACTTTCCTTAGGACTCCATATCTCCACAAATGCATCTCTTGCAGTTCACCAACCTCAAGTTACTAGAAGTTTTTTTGAATCAGTACAACACTAACTAGGCCAGCAAAAATATGCCATTAACTCTTCTACTGTGCCTCGTCACTGATCATTGCCACTGAAGAATAACTGCAGTGCAGAAGTTTAGCTACTCTGCATACAACTACACTTCTAAACAAAAGATGATTAGAGATAACCTCCAGCCCTGAGGCCAACTGACCCACACTGCTGGAGGAATGCCCAGAAGTATGATTATTATTGACAGTTCAAGGTGTTTGAAGTGTTAGGAGGAGAACTGTGTGGCAACTCACCCCAACTTGGAGTTTTATAGCACAAATCAAGAAAGTATTCTATTTCTCAAGAGAAAGCACAAGCCAGAAGAAAAGGAGTGGGTAGGGAAGTGTATCAGCTGAAAGGGATCAAACACAGTATAGTCTCATCCATGCTACCTTTTGAGAACCGCTGTCATATGAACTAAGCTTAAAGCCATACTTCCATTATGTCTTGGAAATACTTAGCTCCATACTTCAAGTATGACTGTATCAGGAAAACCTGCTCAACTCCTGTGTTTTAAATCAAATTAGAGTCAAACCAGTCCACTAATTTATTAACACTACTTAATTCAAGCAACCAGTGAATTATAAATTGAACAACAGCATGACAAAAGTAACAGATAAACCACAGCACTAGAAGCTTACAAAATGTTAATAAACACCTAGAGATCTAAAAATAGCCTTCATAAATAATCCCCCAAATCTCTAATCTCACAGTGTGCAGAGTTATGTGCACACTATCTCCCCAAAGGCCATGTGGGCCACCAGCACTCACCCCTCTCCCAGCTCCCCTACTCACACAGCCCTCCTGTGAGATGCAGGTACTCCTCCTGCACACACCAGTGACAAAGTCTGCAGGCTCACACTCAGGCATTCTAGGTGTGCACGTTCACAGTGGCACCCCATGCTGTCACCCCACTAGCTGGATGCTGGCTCTTCATGATGTCCAATGAGGCAGCTGCTCTGCCCAGCCTCAGGAGAGGTTGAGATGCCGGTGGTACTTCCAGAAGCATCACACTAACTTTTGACCACTGTTGTTGCTGCTTCAAGGTCTCTCTGCACTTCCACAAATTTCTATGCTTCACTCATACATTTTCTCAAGTTGACTCTTCTTTGTTTCAAAAGCCTCTTTGCAAATCCAGGGTCACTGTTTAATCTTGCTGATTGAACAGCCAGACTAAAAGAAGAACACAACCCCTGCCATCACAGGTATAATTCCTCCTCTCCATAAAAATGCTATCCAACCCCAGCACGTGACCTTGGTGTCCTTTGGTGAATCCAGAGACAAAGGCTCAGTCAAGTTCTCCACAATATCTAGTTTATACAATTTCACTAATATTCCATTTTCTATCAACCACCTCCCTAACTCTTAGCTTAAACTCTTTCAGGACACAGAGAGCAAGAGGTTAATGTTTTTAATTTAATTTCTTTTATTGTCTTAGCCTCCTGTAATATTTTCCATTTTTTCAGTCAGATGTCTTTCCTCACATCCGTGGGTGCTACTACATGACATACATTAAATTGCATCCACCTACACCAGGGAAGAACATGCCCCAAGTCTATGAAATCACACATTTGCCTTTCCAGGATTTTGTATCACTTGTTCTCTAACAGAGTACAAGTCAACAGAAGAGCACAAGAGACTCCATCTTTTCAAGATACAGTGCCCAGATGTCACAAGAAAGTAGTTCTGCATCTTCAAATACACCTCCTGAGACTTGCACTGAATGTTATTACTCTGTCCTGAAAGCAAATAATCCCCGTATACGTTTAATGCTGTACCAAATGTCTACTGAGAAACCACTGTACACGTCCTTACAACACAGAAGCAGCTGTCCTGTAATGAGTGCAACTTTATATAAGTGTGATGACCTTTACAGGATTCCAGTACACCCAACTGTGGATGTGGTGCTGCACCACATCTAATTCTTTCACACATTAAAACCTTGCAAGTTCTCAAGAGATTTTCAATATCTAGAAAAGAATACATTTCAGGGATCAAAAAGAGTATATCACCTTTTTAAAATCAGGGATCATTTACAAATATCTGTGGAAACACACTGTAATCAGCAATTTCCATGTTACGAAGGTTGCAAATACATGTAGCAGGACTATTTTCACCCACATTTTTTTAACTTGCATCATATATCACAAGTCCTGACAGGACACAGTTTTTAATCTATTGCTATAGAAACTACCATATGGCCTGTTTCTTAATCCTCTATATCTTCACTGCAAAATGGAAATTTACTGAGGAACAAAGACCTGGGTATGAATTTACAGAAATGGCTTAAGGAAATAAAGAAAAGTGATTCCTTCGCAGACAAAAGCATCTAACAAAAAAAAAAAAAAAAAGAATAAAAAGAATAATAAAAAAACCAAATTCCATGCTCCCCCTTCAAAACAAAAACCCACCCACCCAAAACAAAATTAAAGCCATCTTTTAGGTTAATGACATCTCCTAGGGCCGTAAAATGTAATTCAAAAGACAGCATGACACAGAAAGACTTCTTTAAAATAATTTGAAGAAAACTGTTTTCTCAATTCACACAATTGCCGTGTTTCACGCCATGGAAATAGCACACATCTGAAAGATATCTATTATTTTAAGCAGATAAAACAACTGAAAACCACATTTTGATGTTTGGATAGGCAGTATTCCAACACTGCTGACTTTCATCACAAGCAACATCTTTCCTCTTTCCTACCTCATTCCATCCACCTGCTTCATTAGCCCAATGAGTGCCTTCACACAATGCAGCCACAGGTTATATAGAAGGACTCTACCAGGGCCTCAGCATCTGGCCCTGAATTTACTATGACTTGTGTGAAAGTGCACTGCACAGAGGGAGAGATGTACACAGCAACAGAGGAAGAGGGGGAGAAGAAATAAGAACACCTCACAAGAAGGTGTGACGTGTCTGGTTTTCCATGCTTTCAGATGCACCATCAATCTGGGTTCCTTCCAGACATTCTTCTGCTGCCCCAGCAAACAGACCAAAGCTTCACCTGCCATCGCCTCTGCACTGCACCAGGAGGCTGCCGGCCCACTTTCTCCAGTCAGAGCACACACTTCTCCCTGCTTCGATACACTTCACAGAATGATTCTGTATCGGTATCACAGGTTTGACAGCTCTGGCCCAAGCATGCTTTTGACCACTCAACATTGCCAGCTGCTTAATTTTCAGAGTCAGCTCTATTGAAACAAGAGCTCTGTCGAGCAACTCCTCCTGAAACACTCAACATAGCTGTGAAGAAAAAGAAGATTGCAGTATACTAAATGCTCAGATTTGTAAAGACAGTATGAATGCAGACAGACTTCAAGCCTCATTTGCTACGCTTACTGGTGTTAAAAAAAGTCCAGTTCAAAGCCAGGAGAGACAATACATCACAGCAGGAGCTTAGCAAGTTAAGCATATTTCTTTGCTTATAGAATACCTGTAATTATTATTATTGACTGAGTAACTTGTCATTTCTACATGAAGTTTGCCACAGTCTTAAAATAGACTCCAATGACAATAGAAATGATGTCACTGGGTAATGAAATTAGATTTCTTTATTGAATTCCAAGACTGAAGTACAGCTGAAATGCAACAGCTAAAGATAACGACTTTTTAATACCCCAGATTTCAGCCTATTTGCTGTTAATTTGTGGCAGACACCAGGATTCCATTTCATGCATCAAGTACTGATTTCTAAAAGTAGTATGGGAAATAGAAATAAATTCTACTGATAAACCTCTCACAGAAACTAAAACTTCTTTAAAAAATAAATACAGTTCAACTATGTTTTTTAAGAACAACAATCCAAAACCTGACTCAAATATAATTTCAGCTGTAAAAATATTAATTGAAATGTAAACTTCAATGCTCTGTTAGTTTTCTTCTATTACAATTATTATAATTTTCACAGGAATAAATAGCAACTTCATATTTAAACAGTTAATTCACCCCACCACCACTCAAGACTAGCTTGTATCATCGGGAAGAGTACATGGGTGGAATGTAAAGGAACAAGATTCAAAGAAAAGGTTCTAGTTTAAAAAGAGCAATATTGCGCATCATAATCTAACTTTTTTTTCACGATTTTTATCTATCTACATATTTCTTAACACATGAAAACCAATTAGAAATCTCTAGCAACAGCAAGACACTTTTTAGAAACTATGTTTTTCCTTATTGAAAAATTCAGTATTTGTATTTGTGTGTCACAGTAAAGCCAAGACAGCCAGACGTCTGAGAATTGGAAATGAAATGCTGCTGCTTCAGCATACAAAATAAGCACACTATAGAAAAAGCAAATAGCCTGGAGACAACAGGTTCTGTTAAAACAGAAGCAAGTTGGTAAAGGAAAAAATTTCCTTCCTTATTTAGCAGCTATGACCGCAATCAGAAAATCGTAAGCCCTACTGCAGGCTTCAAACATTTTAGAAAGAATTTCACTCACAGCAGGATGTTTGGTGCAACTGTGACAAAACTTACTGGAACTATATGATATTTTTCATATCATCTCTATGTATTTTTCCATGTGATATTGAGTGGATTTAGTTTTTAAATTCCTCCTAATTGCAATTTATTTTATCTCTCTTTCCACATTCACCTCAGATGCACTGTTGATGTAACTACCCAGAGGAATTCAGGAGGCAACAAGAACATTCTTCCCACATCCTCTTTCTTAATACCAATAACTCAAAGAAAACACAGGATGCTAAAAAGAGAAAACTGGAAAGAAAGTAAAATAGTATGAACCAGGAGGAGTCACAGCTCTGCCCTCCCTCTCAGCAGCCAAGATAATGGACCATATGCAAGAAATATAAAACCACTACACAGAATGGAATAAGGCAAATTTCCACTCCAGCAGACCCAGGAGAAATACCTCAGCAAGTCACACCACATTCTACAGAACAGAGCTCTCACAGCAATCAAACTACAGGCTACCCTTCCTTCTTTAGCGCTAAAGCAGGACTCGTGCCAATTTAGGACTTAACAGGCCTTGCATAGCGGGGAACAGCTTTATAGGAAGGCACAATAGATGACAAATTTGTTTCTTCTGTGGAGGGGAAGGAAGGCTGCTATGAATCCAACAACAGGGTGACAGGAATCAAACTTTTGCAGTGCTATTTGCCCAGTATTGGCCCACTGGTGGTAAATACCAGACCTCGGGGACTCACCACAGAGACAACTCACACAAAGAAGCATCTGAAAACTATGTCATCTCACCAACAT
>VZRU01021336.1:35949-58596 GCA_013398155.1 Pedionomus torquatus | reverse complement strand
GGGGAAGAATATTTTTACATACAAAACTTTAAAAAACAGGCTCTGTCGTAGATTAGGTTTGATTTTGCTCCTCCCAAGTAGCTGAGGAGGGAGCTGTGAAGGCAAGATCTCCATGCTGCTGTCTCTATTCTCAACAAATTACGGCCACACAGCTTCTAGAGAAATAATGCAAGAATTGTCATTCTGAGGGCAATTCTGTCCCAACACTGTTCTTGTAGCAAACCAAGATTTGTTAGCAGGTTTCTTCAGAACCTGAGAAACAAATGGTTATCTGCATCAGCCGTACACAGTGAGTGCCTTGCTGTTGCTACCTTTAGCTAAAGTAGAAATTAGCCTATAAACAACCACAGCTGTCAAAGGAGGCAACTAGGTGTGGCAGGACATTTTCCTTCTGAATAATTTACATGAAAGTTGGGCTTTCAAAATCTTTACATAAAGGTTAAAATAACTCATCAGGTGGAAACATCAGCAAGACACATTGATATCTGAAGAGAATCCTGTACATAAAGAGGGAAGAGACATCCAGCACAGAAATAAAAACTCCAAAACAGTAGGTTTGGTGAATATTCACCTTTCCAAAAAAAAAGACAGACAGATCATTATAAATATTCTCATGAAGGGCTGCAGGCTTTGTTGCTTATCTCAGAGGGCACAATTCAATGTTCAATTACATCAACAGAATGATGTTTTTGATGGGTCTTGTATCAGATCCAAGCTCAATGACAGTACACTGTGGTACGACATGGATAGAAAAGAAACAGAAAGGACTTTTTTATACAGAGTAAATGCAAACAGGAGAGACAGATTTATGAAACCCAGTGCATTTAACTTGTGATGCTCAATACACGTTTCCCATAGAGAAGCTATTCAGTAGTTTTCAAAAATTAAGTACCACTTTAAGTGAAAAAAACCCCTAGATTTGGAATACAATTATAAATACAGTTCCTTTGTGTTTCCACCTAAATGACACAGAAACCACAGCAAACTACTCTTCTCCAAAAACTGAAAAAATCCATAACTGTAAGACAGGTACAGCTCAAGAAATGTGTCTTACAGATCTGAAAAGCACAGTATCATTGAACTTCCAGAATCCCACCAGACTCATGTGAACAAACTTTTAACTCAGCATTAGGTTGTAGTGATTAGAATTAACGTCTTCTATTTGGGTTAGGAGAAATATTGGTTCTGCCAATCCGAGATCTTTTTAAATATTTACCGCTATTTCACTTACTATTTCACTTACTGCAATCATGCTGCTAGCACAGACAGCAGAAAAAACTTTGGTATAGCCACTACACTACCAGAGTAATTCCTTAAATAGGTAAGATGCCTTCTGCCTTCCCTTAAAAGCAATATAAATAGTAAACTGAATCAGCAACTAGACAAGATAAGCAAACTAAGAGCAGGACCACAAATTTAACACAACAACATCCAGTGCCTGCCTACCCTGTTAAAGCCTATACAAAACATGGAACAGATGCTAATTGTCAAAGGCTGAGTACAATCTAGACTTTCTTAAAGGCTTCTGATAAAAATCTCTCAAGCAGCTTTACAGAAACAGCTGCTGCTATAGCAGCTACTGGTTTCTGCTTGTTAACCAAGACAGATTAGAAACAGATCAACAGATAAGAAGCAAAAGTGCTGGAAAAATGGTCAATTATCAGCCTGAGAGATGAGTAATAGTAGGGCACCTCATTCTGTGTGTTCCAGGCTGACCATCAGTGATACGTAGTTCAAAAGGTCTGGGGGAGCTTTTCTGTGTAACATTGCTCCACTTTCAAGGCTTAAGAGAGTCACAGTTTTTCTTTACAGATCAAGGCACTTACTATCTGCAGGCTAAGACATGATGAATATGTGTTCAGATGAACAGAAGTTAGGCAGAGGTCAAGGATGATCCACATTCTGCCCCACTCTTTAACCCTGAGCCACAAATGTGACTCAAACCCCTGAAGCTTCCCTTGCACAGACATCAGGTCAGGGGACTTGCCAGAGCATCACAGCAGTTCTCAGTGCTTATGCTATCCTTGTGCCAGGCCAAGGCACAGGAAGCAGAATAAAGCACTCAAGGAAGAAAAGTAAAAGGTAAGGTGAAGAGAATGACAAACCTGGTGTATCCACATCAGGGCTGGATAATAGAAAAACAGGACAGAAACAACATAAATCGTATTACAGTGCCAATAGAACACAACCTTCAGAAAAACTATGGCTGAGCTTCATCCTCTGGTATGTGGCAGTGTATGTCCCACAGCAGTCTTGGACAGAGCGGGGCAGAGCTGATGAGGAGGGAGTGCAGGGCGTCACAGGCTCTTCGCTGGGGGTAAGATTCGCACCCAGGAAGGAAAAATTCTTTTATGGGTTGGATACTCTTATAGCACTACTGAGCTCATTACAGAAATGCTACCTCTGTATTTCTAAAATTCTAATGAATCAAGGCTTCCATGACAGCGTGTAAAATGGCAAATTAGGAAAAGTGGAAAAACTGAAATCTCAATATTGATCAAGCTCCTGCTGTAAACATGCAAAAGGAAATCTGACATAGGCTTTAACTAGGATTTTTTCAAGACAGATGCAAACTTGGCCAGGCTCCTAAAATGAAATACTGCAAAATTATGTATCTTTAGAGACACCAAATGGAGGCACTGAAAATAACACCTAACTCAAAGAAAGAAAATTCTAAACAGAAAGGACTGTTTCCTGTTTTGTAGTACTTTCTTCAAATCCAGGGACACAGAACATATCATTTGCCATGGATTAATAAAAATCCCTCTGGACTAATTTTTGCATTACAAGTCCACAGGACATTCTAGAAGTCTCATTTTATTCTGCATTTTCCGAGGAGATGCTGAAGAAATGAGTGAAGACCACAGAAGAGATTAGCCTCAGATCCTCAATTTTCCTGAAGTATTATGGGACAAGACACATCACATCTCGCTGCTTTGCCCTCAAACTATTTAGTGTTTTTTAAAAGCTAGGCAGAAGTATAAAGTAATAGTGAGATTTTTCTGCATTAAATCAAATTTAATCTGTCTTGTAAACTCCCCAAAACACAAAGTATTGCACCAACTAGAACAAAATTGAGCCACTTGGTTTCTGTGTGCCTCTTGATAAAGCTGTTCCATGTGACTGAGACAGGAAAGAGAATCTCATGCATATGCTTCTGCCTCATTTCATACAAGCGTAAGAACTTGGATTGCTCTAGGTTATCTAATGCAAGAGAAATGCAGTATTGTGAAGAATCATGCCCTTATTTTCCTCTCAAGTTTGCTCGTATTTACAATGAACACATACGCCAAATGCCAACTCGTACTTCTTTTTTAACATTAATCACATTTACAGAAAGAAATGAAACTTACAATAAATCCAATAAAAAAATAATACAAAGTGCTTTATTATTGGATAAACTTATTCATCACTAAGGAAAACACTGATTCTCAATAGGGTGATTTAGGCTGCAAGGTATCACTGAAGAAGGCAGTGGCACAAAGTGCAGATCGATACATGTAATGTATCCTCAGGGACAATACTGGGGCCAACACTGTTTAACATATTCATTAATGAGCTGGCCATGGGGCAGAGTGCACCCTCAGCAAGTTTACAGACAATACAAAACCAGGAGGAGCAGCTCATGTATCACATGATAGTGCCACCATTCACAGGGACTTGGACAGGCTGGACAACCGGTACTAGCAGGAACCTCATGAAGTTCAACAAAGGGAAGTGCAAAGTCCTGCACCTGGTCAAGAATAACTCCATGCACTGCTACACACTGCGGGCCGATCAGTTAGAAAGCAGCTTTGCCAAAAAGGACCTTGGCGTTCTACTGGACAAGAGGTTGAACATAAGCCACCAATATACTCTTGCAGGAAAAAAAGGCCAACGGCTCCCTGGGCTACAACAGGAAAAGCACTGCCAGAGGAGGTGACGCTTCCTCTCTACTCAGCACTGGTGAGGATGCATCTAGAGTACTGTGGCCAGTACTGGCACTGGACTTCCCACTACAAGATATGGACTTACTAAGCAAGTCCATCACAGGGACTTGAAGATGATTAAGGAGTACCTTTGTACAAGAAGACACTGAGAGAGCTCAGACTGGTCAGCCTGGAGAAGAGAAGGTTCAGGCTCAGATAAGATGGCTCTTATTGACGTGTATAAATACCTGATGGCAGGGAACGAAGAAGAGAGAGCCAGACCCTTCCGAGTAGTGTCCACCAACAGGAAAAGAGACAATGGGCATAATTTAAAACCCATGTGATTCCATCTGAACACAATAGAACAGTTTTGGTTTTACTGGGATGGAGGTCAAACACTGGAACAGGCTGCTGAGAGAATTTCTGGAGTCTCCATCAGCAGAGGTAATGGAAACAAAACAGAACAGTCTTGGACAACCTGTGTCAGCTGACCCTGTTTTGGGCAGTGGCTTGGACTAGATGACCTCAAGAGTTCTCTTCCACCCTAAACAACTTTGTGAAGATGACATAAGAAGTTCAAGAACCTATGCTGATAGCTAAGGCACTAGGCTAGAAAGGCACGTGTGTTTAGTTCTGTGCTCTGCCACAGACTTATTTTTCACAAGCCAAAGCATTTATTTTAGTTACTAGAATCTGCCTAAGTGAGATCCTTGAGGGACAAGTACACAATCAATCGAAAGAACAGCGCTTTCTGTGACTTAGTGTAAGAATAAACTACATGAGGCACTCTGCTTTATTTTCTTCTTCTGAAGTATCTGGTTAGTTCACTTTCAAAGTAGAATACAGAATCAGTTGGGCTGCAAGGTTATTTCTTTAAATGTGTCCACTTACTGTTGAGTAAAAAGCAAAGAAAGGACAAGACATAAGACCTTGTTCGTGTATGTTTTTCATTATGTTGTAGCCTAACTTATTCCAGTGGAAAAAAATAGGTCACACTACAGACAGAAGGAGAAACATATATCAAAGTTTCCTGATGCATATGCAACTCCAATTATTTATTATGAGAGTGTGTAAATTTTGTACATGGCAAGTTTTAATAGGAAGAGAGTAGGGGGATTTGCTCCTAAAATAGCTAACTTACATATAACTGCAAGCGATATTTATATTCTAAATTCAGTTGAAGAGCTAAGTGCACACACACTGAAGAATCATAAAAAGTTATAAAAGTACGAGAAAGAAAAGCCATTAAATACTGCATCATTTCATGGGCCACTGGCTTGTTTTACTACAAGTAAAGGTGTTTCCTGCACCAGAAAAGTGCATTAATGGCCTATTAGGAAAAGGCACTGAAACTTCAGAGCTATCTAACAGACTGCAACCAATGCCTATGACTGAAATATCTAGAAATGGCTTAAGTCTGACTGTTTCCCTGATTGAAATGTACACATTCTGATTTTTAACAGCATCATAATGCTCCAGGCAATCCACTTTCCAGAAAGGTTTCTGTTTCTCAGGTGATTAAAATCACTCTGCTTTTGGCATCTGAGATCTTCACAAAGGTGTGTTGTCACATAATGATCTAGAAATGCACTGCCTATGGTTCCTCATCAATGATGTAATGGAGCATCTGTGTCAGAGTCAGCCTTTTAACTCACATAGAAAAGGAAAAAAAGCCTGGGTCTGCAGACTGAGGCAGAACATTTGAAATTACAGCACCAATGTGTTTTTTATAATTTTTTTTTTATTTACAAGATCAACGGAGGAACAGCTGGAGCTGGGATCGTCTACTGTTGCTGTGCTGCTCTAAATGCTCAGCATGTATTAGAAAAATTAAACTTAAGACAGATAGCTACACAGAAAATCAATTAGACCCCTGCTGTTAGAGCAACTGCATGAAAGAAACCAACATTCCCATGTGCTATCTCTCACAGAGGTGTTGGCACTGTCAAAGACAACACTGCAGTCGAACAGAAGAGAACACCCTGTCTCTGAGACAAGGCTAAGTGCAGAAGTCACACAAGGAAGTAGCCCATAGACTGGGAGATTTCAAAATAAAAGTAGTAAGAACTCTGCTGGGACTGTGCGTATCACCCTCACAACTGATCCCAAATATGCCTACTCAAGTGAATGCTTTTGTGAATGGTGGACAAATACATCTATTATCAGGTTGAGAGGACTGGCAACACTGATCCCTCCCTTTTAAGCAACCAAGAACACAGATGTGCCACTGACACTCATGAATGAAAAAGCTATCCTTAGACTCACTCCCAGTCCCAGGAGCCCAACATCCCCTACACAGCCTGCAAGAAGAAAAAAGGAAGTTGATGCCACAGCCCAGAGTAAAGATACAAGAAATGAAAGTGCACAGAATCTACAGTCATGTTCCTCTCCCTCTGCCTAAAGTCTAAGACAAACCCAGAGCAACAGTCAAAGTTGTTGTTTTGTACAACTATAGAAAGCACACACATCAGTGTCATCTACACAGCACTGCCAGAAAAAAACAAATAGCAGATTAGATCATTCTTATAACAGCATTCATAGCTTTGCAATGGAATGATTCAAAAGTCAAACTTTACCCACTGCAATAACCTGTTCTTAGCCTTGTTAAGCTTCTAGTTATCTAGTACTATCGGAATACACAGCAATACATGTAACTCCCCTGTCACATGTCATGTGTAGAACATGCTCTCAAGAAATGCACAGAAAGATGAGAAGGTCAAGTAGCAGACTTGCTGCAGTACTTGTTAAAGCAGAGAAGGTAACACTAAATTTGTAAAACATGGATAGGCACAGACACAACAGATTAATCCAGAGTAATAGTAAAGATATCAGTTAGAGCACTGAGCCTAGGTGATATTGGCCTGTTTTTAGCCTTGTTCTTGACATGTTGCATGACTTCATACTAGTCCACTGTTCTTCCATTTCCCTTCCTGCTCTCTGTACATTATCTGCATATGTTGGAAGCTCATGAGATCAGAGTCTACCACTGCCTGTACCACAACAAGCTCAGTTGGGTTCAGACTCTGATTGGACCTTCTACTGGCAATCTACATTAGCCTACTTTAAGTGTACTGAACATGAAAATAATGGGAGGCTTATACAGACCAGAGGGAACAGCGGATGACAGGAAAAAATGGAAGCAGAAATATAAACAGGAGCGATACAATCTCTAAATTGAATACAAAATGAGGGAAGATTGGTGGAGAGCTGGATGCTAAGATTTAAAAAATAAGGTATCATTGATATCACTGGCAAATCTTCCATAACAATGTCTCATTGCAGTTACTTATTTAATTAGCATATCACATTACCTTACATGCTTGATATTAAACTCAGAAGAGTGTGAACAGACACCATGGAAAATCAAGTTAACTTGTACTAAACAATTTAAAAATTAAAGTTCTCAGTAAAGCATCATCAAAACACATGCAAACATTAAGCTTACCTCAGCTCCTAAACTGAGAGAGACTATTTCATCCTCGAAAGCAGAATGTGTATCAATATGAGGAGGAATTCCTGCATAAGGATATAAAACCACAAAAAGAATCAGTATAATAGAGCGGTATCTCTGTTAGCAAGCTCTATTTCCATGGATGTCAATATAGAAAACTGGGATGTATGGTTGAATAAACAAAACTTCCTGATTAGATCCTGTATAATCAGCATAAAAATCGTAGAAGACTCACACACCATCTGAGGACTCCAAATCCTCTCCTTGCGGCAGAGAGAACCTGAAATCACTGCCCTCTCCCCTTAGGCAGTTTAGCAGTTAGCACTAACAGTTATGCTACATTTGGTGATTTTGGGCCTAAGCTCATCCATAATCATGTATTTCTCCTTCACTTTCTTCACAGAGAAGGAGTCATCTTAAATACTTCCTCTGTTGCTAAGTAAATGACTGCACAGTGTTTCACCTTCAGAATTAGGACCTACCACCATGAACACAGGCACTGCCAGGGTCAAACTCTGCCTCTGCTTTGCAGTCCCCAGAACTCCACACATCATTACGAGGCTAACCCCTGGGTAGTACATCTGTTGATTTGTGTATGAGTAACCTCACAGAGTTGAGAATTGCCAGAGGGACAAGAATTTATTTATTTATTTATTTATTTATTTTTCTTTTACATCTGTTAATCAGAAAGAAATTGCCATTCCCTGCAGTTCATACCAAACATTTTAACACCAAGCTATGAAACAGCAGTGTGGTTGCCACAGCAAGATCTCACCACATGGTGGGGAACTGTAGCCAGCAGTGGAGCAAGGCCTTGCAGACAGCTCAGGAAAACCACAACTACACCTTCCTCCGGCACCATAGCCGGCCCACGCAGAATACCCCCTTCATGATCAAATAAACCCAGTTGCATTTGCTTATTAAAAACTCTACCCGGATTCATTTTGGACGCTACCAAATTTCTGAGCTGGAAACATTTTCTCCCAACAGCATCAGTCAGCCCTATATACTAGATTTTACCTCAAAATATAAATATTCTGAAAGCAATATAAGTGTTTTATGGGAAAAAACAATTAACCTGACAGAAAATAAGTGAGATTTGAAAACCAATACCTGTTTGTGTTTGCTCATAACTTTGCTTCAGTACAAAGTACTGAAACTGCTGTCACATGTTGCACGCTTCATTGTGCAACAGAACATCAACTACCCTTGAGGATCACCCAGACAATTCAATCAAGACCACACTGACCTACCTACCAGCTGTTCATATCCATACATGCAGCACATAGTAGAATCATGGATTCATGGAATGGTTAGAGTTGGAAGGGATCTTAAAGACCATCTTGTTCCAGCCCCCCTGCCATGGGCAGGGACACCTCCCACTAGAGCAGGTTGCTCAAAGTCCCATCCAGACTGACCTTGAACACCTCCAGGGATGGGGCATCAACAACTTCTCTGGGCAGCCTGTTCCAGTGCCTCACCACCCTTACAGGAAAGAATTTCTTCCTAATATCCAATCTAAATCTCCCCTCTTCCAGTTTAAAACCATTACCCCTTGTCCTATCACTACACTTCCCGACAAAGAGTCCCTCTCCAGCTCTCCTGTAGGCTCCCTTCAGACACTGGAAGGCTGCTAGAAGGTCTCCCCCAGGCTTCTCTTCTCCAGGCTGAACAGCCCCAGCTCTCAGCCTATCAGTAAGAGACAGTCACCTAAGCATGCAAAAGTAGATGGCAACTTTTAAGTTATCAATCTCCAATTTTAAACATTACTAGGACCCTGAATGAAAAAAGTGCTCTCAAAAAGGAATTATTTTAATGTGTCCTAAGTGTAGCCCCTACAGCTCAGATGCTCATAATCATCAATCACTTTTTAAAATTTCAAGTGTAATTTCCAGTGACAATCTAACTCAGAACACAGATACTAAACCAGTGTCAGTGTTAACCTGACTGACACTCTGGCTCATTCTTATGCCAACAATTTGCACTTAACAAAGGTTAATTTGCTCTAGCTTCAGAGTTCAGAAACAAACAAACAAAACTGCTTCCATTCTTGATAGAAATCTACAATTCTAATTGATGTCCCAGCCAAAAATACATGAGTATATCAATTTAACAGATTGTCAGATACATAAAACCAAGAGGATCAGCTTTTCAGACCCCTGTTTGGCAGACACTGCCTTAGCTGTCAGACATCAATTCTGAAAGAAATGCCATTGTCCTTTCCTCCTAAGGACAAATCAGATATCCACCTAGAAAGGAAGCCAGATATTTAGCCTTGATGACTGACCTTAGCAAAAAGCACAGCATGTGATTTATATTCTAGAGGTATGATTAGAAGCAAATGTCTCTTCAGATGTCTCCAGTTTGGGAAATACTAAAAGAAATTGAGTAATTTCTTTTTCCTCAGATAACGGAGCACTCCTTGTATCATACTTAATGAGTCCATATATCACATCTACTAACATTCTATCATCTGTACTAACAGCAAGAGCCGTTTCTTGGAGACTGCATGCACAGTACATGGAGAAAGAAGAGTCTGGAGTAAAAAAAATGCACTTGAGTACAAAACCAAATATGACTATTTATTTCTTTGTCTTTTTATGTTTACTTTCCATGTTACTGCCTTGGACTCTAAAACACCATCAATTTCAATAATAGCAGTCTCAAAGAATGTACTTCTAAACACAAGCTAACAGGTCAGAAACCAGTATAAAGACTTTACTTTTGATTTGATCTCTGGACTCAGAGGAAAAAACACTAAGCAGGTGCTTAAATCCTGTCCCTGCACCATGTCACATTTAGATGCTATTCTCTCCTGATTTTCATTTAAGTTGTACTGGTTTGGCTGGGATACAGTTACTTTCTTTGTAGTAGCTTATACCATGCTATGTTTTGGATTTGTGATGAAAACAGTGTCAATAACAGAGATGTTTTAGATATTGCTGATCTCTGCTTTCACAGTCAAGGTCCTTTATGGTTCTCACGCTTCTCTATCAGAGAGTAGGCTGAAGGTGCAGAAGGATTGGGAGGTGACACAGGTGGAACAGCCGAGGCCAACTGACCAAAGAGGTCTTCCATATCACCTGACATCATGCTCAGCAATAACACCAGGGGTGAAGTTTACTGAGATGCCATTGCTCAGGGACTAGCAGGACATCATCAGTAAGCAATCAGTTTTCTGCATTATTTGTTTTTCCTCTCTTACCATTAAAAAAAAAAACACAAAAAAAAAACCCCACTCATTAAACTGTCAACCCATGAGAACCCAATTTAACTCAACCTATGATTTTTTTCTCACTTTTATCCTTCTGATTCTCTCCCGTATCTCAATGAGGGGGAGTGAGCAAGCAGCTGTGTGGTGCTTTAGTTGCACACCAGGGCTAAGCCACTGTGTACGGTAAAGAGCTCAAAATTTTTCAAGGACAAATAAACTTACCCTGTCCGGGTTCATACTGATTTACAGTCAGTTGATCAGGTTTATGCTTGATATATCCCTGCTTCAAGCATTTCTCCAAGAACAGGTCACAATTTTCAGGAAGACCTAGTTACAGAAACAAAACTATAAGCAAGACAGGATAGCTTTTCACATTTTTATCCTTTCTTTTCACAATAAATATAATAACTGGACAAAATACTTAGAAAAAGCTTCACAGATACATCAGTCCATCTTTAATAATGATGACTTTACATTTGCTATAACACACATATCAGAACTGGGGCGCTGACCTGCAAGTGCAATGTATTTATAAATATCATAATTAGAAAGGTCATTCCACTAAAGCCTCCACATTTAGAAGCAGATGAGACCTGCACCTCACAAACGCAAACTGCACTACCTCTGCACATAAATAAAAGTATATCAAATCAGAGGCAAAGTTTCCATAAATTACAGTAAAAAAGTTGCAATCAAAAAGCAAAATTATTATACAAGAAGTCAGATGTTGTGCAGAGAGCTTTCTACATAAATTTATGCCCTAAAAACTGTTACTGAATTAGATTAAATAAATCCTGTTGAGGTTGTGAAACAGGAATGAAAGTTACAATCCTCCACTGACTTAATTGTAAAATTCTGTTGAAGGTAACATGCACAAACATGTGAGTAACAGCCCTTTCATGAATCTACAGATTTTTATTTTTCAATTGTTCTCCCCCAATGAAGTGTTCATGCTTTTCTCACACAAAAATATTCTAGCCATAAGACAAGAAACCAGCTCAAATATCAATGCTTTTATGACTATACAGCTCCACTGTTAAAACCGCAATGTAACCAGAATCCTTCTGTTGGAAGGTACATCCACCCCAGTACACATACATCACCTTAAACACCTTCAAGCTTTATAGCAATTTAACTCCCCTACTTTACTATTTTTAAATCTAAGGCTGTAAGATGACTCACTCGCTTTGCTCTGACTCATAGCTCTCAACTCCCAAATAGGAGCTTTTCAAACCTTTTCAAAATTGCTTTCAGTCCAAAGGAAATTTTATTTTGGTATGCAGCCAGCAAGCTTCAAGCTAGGTAAATACACACAACAATATAAATCACAACCCCCAAACAAATGGATATGTAATTTGTAACAAGACTGCTTTATGAAACAAAAGCCAAGAAAGAATGACAATTACAATCCCAAAAGCCTTATTTGACTGGACCTCAAAGGGCAGCAACCCTTGGCTGCAAGTGACTGGAAAACAACCTTCAAGCACTCACAGTAATTTAGAAGGGATCCTATTCAAAAGCACTGTTCAGTGTGTGCTTAAGATATAGCAAAGGCTCTCCTTTTATCAGAACCTCACATCTCAGTGAGGCTTAAGGGCTTATATATATACATGTGTGTATATATATATAACAGTATATAGGTATGATTTAATAGGGACTACGATTTAATACCTCCAGGTAAAGGTCTGTCCTTATCAACATTGTTGTTATCATAGCAAAACTCGTATCCAAAATGTTTTACTCTTCTATGTTTTAAACTCTTCTGGGCTGTAAAAACACACAAATTTAAAGTAAGATTAGACAACATAAAACAGTATAGGCAATTTTCTGTGCCCCCTATTCCATCCGACCTGTTAAATCTAAACATCCCTTAATTAAGAGTTTGAAAAATGGATGTAACCCTTGATCTTCATGGCACACACTTCTTCTGCCTTATTATCTTCATTTGCATCAAGGATCCCATTCCCTGCTGTTCAAAGTCGAACCGATGGTGGTTCTGTACATGCAAGAAGTAAAGAGCACCAATCTTCTTCAGTCATGTTAAATGTGTCCTTGTTCTTGCCCCTGAATCTGCACATAATTAATATCCTATGGATGCAACAGGATCTTTTACTTCCACCAATCACCAAGTTACATGTTACTTAAGGTTAATATAAGCCTTTGTGTTGCTTCAAAGAACAAAATTTACAGAGAAGAAGTAAAGTGAATTCCAAGAACAATTAAGTAATTTAACTCCACAGAACTCAAGTAAAAGCACAAAAGAAGCCAGGAATGTGTCTCACTGACTTCTTTTTGATACAGGAGAAGACAGCTCCTCAGTTGCACATCACATTACAAAAGTAACCTTCCTAAGACTAGTCTTGTGCTTGGCTTAAGACATGACAAAGAGTTTAGTTGTTTCTGGATGCAGGAATATTATTCAAGTAAATCCATATCAGAGCATCAATTCAGACCACTCACCCCCAGGAATTTATCACTTCCAATATAAGACCCAATTTCTCTAACACTGAGAACAAATACACCATGATTTCAAACAATACATTTACCAAGATGGAGACTTCCTGTAAACTGAAACCGTAGGAACAAACAGCATAAAAGTAGGGAAGGTCTGGATTTCTATGGTTTTGCCCACCATTTTGAGTATCTTCATCTCTTATCCAGTCAATGCTTTCTAACATCATCCTTTCTTCCTCTGGAGAAATAACCTTTTCAATGACCATTAGGCCTGGAGGCAAGCTTGTTGGAACAGTGTTCTTCCAGAAAACTAGGGTGGATGGAAAAATAATATTGTCACCATTTAGAGAAAATAAAACCACATGTTCTCTATAGGGATATTTATGTATGAGAATATAGTACAGCTGTAGAAATATTTACTTTAAAGATACAATGGAGATCTTATTTGGTGAATTACACAATTGTCTAGGTTGGAAGGGACCTTTGAGATCATCTAGACCAACCATCAACCTAACTATGATAAAAAACAACTCATCACTAAACCATGTGTCTGAGCACTGTATCAACCCATCTTTTAAATACCTCCAGGGTTGGTGCCTCAACCACTTCCCTGGGCAGCCCATTCCAATGCTTAATAAACCTTTCCGTGTAAAAATTATTCCTAATATCCAATCTAAACCTCCCTTGCTGTAACTTGAGGCCACTTCCTCTTGTCCTATTGCCTGTTACTTGGGAGAAGAGACTGACCCTCACCTCCTCACCTCTCTATATCCTCCCTTCAAGTAGCTGTAGAGAGAGCAATAAGGTCTCCCCTCAGCCTCCTTTTCTCCAGGCTAAAGGATGCCAGTTCCATCAGCTCATATGTCTTGTTCTCCACACCCCTCACCAGCTTCATTGCCCTTTTCTGGATCTGCTCCAGCACCTCAACGTTCTTCTTGTGGTGAGGGGCCCAAAACTGGACACAGTACCTGAGGTGGGGCCTCACCAGTGCTGAGCAGAAGGAGACAACCACTGCCCAAGTCCTGTTCACCATGCAGTTCCTGATACATGCCAGGATGCTGAATGTTCCCTTTTTGACATGACAAAACATGATAAGGCCCTGATTTTGCATCATGCAAAGCACTTTCTAAAAATTTTACTGTGTAAGACCAACCAGACTCTACACTATTCAAATGCAAAACCACTTGTGATTTTCCTCTCAAAATAATGGTAAGAAGAATTTCCCAATCACCTCAGGATTCTACCTGCATTTCATTTTCATTCTCTAGAACTTTGGTGATTTACCAAATCACCAGTTTACTCTGTCCAGAGAAGCAACCTGTAATCAAATATGGAGGAGTATAATGCAATAGCCAGGTGAACATAAAATATTGGTGATGTAGGGACACTCAGTTTGCTGTCCTAAGAGCTTTAAAAAACACTATTTGCAAGCAGCATGTACCGACCAACACCAGGAACCCTTTTCACTAGACACTACAAAAGCTCATAGAACAAGAACTGTCACTCTTTCTAAATAGCTTATAGTCAACCACAAAAAAAAAAAAAAAAAAAAAAAAAAAGTGTGGAGAGATGGGGGAAAAAACCCAGAAATCTTATTGTGTTTATTTTTCTTCTTGGAACTGAGATAGAGATTGCAAGACCAAGGTCGCAGAAAAATCCCAATCACTGCCCAGAGTTCTCCTGGGTATCAATGTAGCTTGTTAATGATAAACCTTCAAGTGTGGTAGTGCAGTGGTCTGAAAAGTACCTAAAATAGTTTCTCCTCTTGCCTCCCAGTAAAGGAATTCAAGTTAGAGTATCATTAAATACAGGAGCAACAATTATTTTATGTTTCAAAACCTAGATTCTGGCTTTCATTTTCTGTGTCTACTTACAGAAACCAGCATGCTTTTAGCTATATTTACAACCTAGGAAGTAAAAGCAAAAGTATGCAAGAAGTTGGATATATAGGAGAGTAGAACAATACCTTTTTCCACAAAATTAATATACAGAACAATGTTTTGGCCACAGTCTTCCAGTGTTATTTCTTTTCCATTAAGGGTATCAAAGGCTTTCTTGGCTTCTTCTGTTGTCCCGTATCTCACAAATGAATAAGGTTTATTCGGTGGCATTAACAGTGTTTCCACCAAGCCATATTCTTCTACTGTCCTGAGCAGTTGGTGTCTACTCATCCCATTACCAAGACCAGCATTCGCAATAACCAGACTCTAATTGTAGAGGATTGAGGAAAGAAAAAAAAAAAAAAGGTAATTAGTGATTACTATTGGTTCCTTTAAAAATAACTCTCTATCAAGAGAGTAGCTCTATAAAAATAATTAAGCCCATGAGTATTATTTTATGTATTCCACACAAGATATTTACACTTTAATGAGCTTGGTATATGAGCCTAAGACAACTTTTTTTTTTTGCCCAACACATATTTGGTCAAAAATGCCTCCTCCATTAGTGCACACAGTTACTATTACAAGAGCACTTAACCTTCAAACCAGCATAGAATCATAGAATTGTTTTGGTTGGAAAAGACCTTTAAGATCAAGTCCAACCACCAACCTAATACTGCCAAGTTACCACTAAACCATGTCCCTCAGCATCACATCCACATGTTTTTTAAATACCTCCAGGGATGGTGACTCAACTGCTTCCCTGGGGAGCCTGTTCCAGTGCTTGAAAACCCCTTCAGTGAACAAGTTTTTCCTAATATCCAATCTACACCTCCCTGGTGCAACTTGAGGCTGTTCTCTCTTGTCTTATTGCTTGCTACCTGGGAGAAGAAACTGACCCCTAAGTCGCTATCACATCTTTCCAGTTGTAGAGTTCTAGTTGAGGTCTGCCCTCAGCCTCCTTTTCTTCACTGATATTGACATACATAATTTTGGATGTTTCTAAAATGGATTTTTTTCCAGAGACCTACTACCACTAACAAGAACAGAGAAATATCTTTGGGAACCTTTTTTTTTTTTTTTTTTAAAGAATAGTTTTCTCATGTTTCCCAAGGAGCCTCTCAAAGCATAGAGATTGATATTACCAGTCCTAACTCATGTCCTCATGCATCAGGTTCACCAAAAAAACCCCCAAGAGCCTCTAGAAACAGAGCCTCTAGTTCTGCTCGAGCAATCTTATCTGAAAAGTCTCCCTCTTGTTTTTAAAAACAAAAGGGATTTATGTCCCATCCTTAGTTAATACAGATTACTTCACACACAATGCCCAACTGCTTCATTCTACACCTTCATAGTGATTTACATCCAAAATTATAGAGGACTGCAGTTTGTGAGGATTGCTGCTGGTTTGCCAAATATTAGAAGAAACAACAAAACAGAACTTATCAAATTACTTTTGTTCAAGAAATACCCTTTGAAAATACATAGGTCTTTTCAAAATAAATGAGCAAGTTCTTTTGAATTCTCAATAGCTATATACCATAACTGGATGTCCAATCTAATCATGGTGATTGAAAGAAGTCCCCTTTTAAGGCCAAATGAGGATGCAGTCTTGAAGTTTTGATTGAGCTATGGTGACCCCAAACAGCTAGCAACAATTTACTCAGACTGACTCCACATAACACCTTTCCAGAAAGCTTTCAGACAATCTTTTCCTTAAAGTCTATAAATGTTCTATGACCTTTTCTGAAGGCAGCAGGTAAAATGTTCAATTGTTTCAAATGATAGCATTTAACTTCCCTAAAAGAGAGAAAATTAGGTTTAAAACTGCGGGATTATTTTAGAAAAAATTATATAGTGAGCGTGCATGAGGTTCTGCTGTGATTATGCCTATGGCAATGACTCTGTTAATACTTGTTCTTAGCACTGCATCAGGCTGTCCATTACTGATCACATTTTTCAAAGTGGACCACATTACTGTTATTTTCTAGAGTGTTATTAATGGGGAGGCCCACGTGTAGACGAAACACAGAGACTCATACCACTGCTTTCACTGGCTGTATGCACTTCTACAAAGACAGTCACTGCACAACAGCAGCGTGTACAGCAACCGATCACGTTCTCTTGACTGAGCAATGTCAATATAATCAGACTCTTGCACAAAGCCTAAAAGCTTTTTCTGTATTTTTAACACAAGTTTATCACTAACTCTATGATACTCTTTCATACATCACTTATTAAAATGTTCCATCATCAATGATGATCTTGCTGGAACCCAAAATTACTCTTTGAATAGATTTAGTAGGTAATTTTGTATCTGGAGCAATGTTGAGGGGAACAAGTCCCAGATTATGGACTCATTTCCAAGCAATGCTAGAAAAAACACAGTCCCCGCCCCAAAGAGCTTACGATACATACAACATTGCTGGATCATTTCAGCATGTGCCCATGTGGTATGAAGACTAAGTCAAATTTTGTTACAAAAAGTATAAGGATCTAACTGATGTTTCCACATTTGAATAGGAAGAATACGCAGGATCAAGATGAACAAGGCTAGAGTAGATGATACTGCTCTACAGCGTTTCAAGCCATTAGCATCTCCTCACAACTAAAGGAAGGAAATTATAAACTCTCTTACTTCTTCCTTTTCTGTCTGCAAGTTCCTGTCACTTTTTGCTATAAGAGCATCTGCAAGGTCACCCTCTGATCTGCTGTGACCCTCTACTGTGGCAGAAAACTACAGATGAAAAAGCTGAGTAGTTTTCTGTTAGGTTAGGTAGTTTATGGTAAAGTTCATTGAGCATCATAAGAAAGTACAGTTCCCTCCTATCTTGTCCCCTTTTGTGCAAAGGAAGAGGAAGTTGTCCCCTTTCTGAGAGCTGCAAGTCAGACAATCAGTTCAACCCCCACAGAACCACAGCCTAAACTAAAGAAAAACAAGGTGGAAAACATTTTTAAGGCAGGCATGTTTTTTAACAGAGTGTTTAAACAAGAGATAGAGAAGTATAGAGGCAAGATAAAAAAGCTAAAAGCCACAGGAAAAAAAATTACAGGGAAAAAGAAGCTTCAACAAGGTAAAAGTAATATTTCCCATGCTTCCTCCTCCTTCTTATCCGAAGGCCATCAAAGTCTCTCTGCAGATATTAAACTGCTGAAGTACAGTTCTGTTTTGAAATCAGAGGCACAAAAAAACCTCAACCTCAGGAAGTGCATTTTGGAGGAGAACTGCATTTTAGACAAAGCATACATAGGAATCAAACACACTTACTCAGCATTTTCACATTACCATCACAATCTGAACTGACAGTTACCTGTGTGGCACGGGAGGTGCACTCAATGCCCTCATGCCTCATCAACGTATGTTGAGCTCTGACCTGTTTCCTCAATATCTTTTTCTTCATTTTATGGACTTTCAAATGATCTTTGCTGGTTTTACCATCCATGCTGGTGACCTGGGAAGCAGAAGTAACAACACATAGTAAGCTTTCTACATGAAAAATAAAATACTTCTGTCTGCTCCAGAGAGATAGCCTCCCCATCCATGTTATCTCTGGGATAGTAATAAGACGTTCAATAATTCCAGATTTTATGAATTATCTGGGGCTGACAAAACCAAGTCTACAAAGTATGTTCTTCGTCAGTCAATAACATGGTTTTCCCCATCTCTGAAGTTTTGTTATTAAACTCTCTTTATTAAGACAATTCCTCCCAAAAATAGAGCTTTATAAGACTGCCATAATGCTAGATTTCTTTTTCCAGTTTTTCTCTTCTTCTCCACTCCTTTATCTACAGTATCACTATATCCATTTGAAGTTTTTAATCTGCTTGCCTAGACTGTTTTCATATTTCATACAGTTAATTTCCTTCTCTCTACAATCTCTCCAAAGCAGAACAAGAAAAAAAAAAAAAAGAAAGAAAAAAAAACCAACCAAACAAAAAAAATACGTGGAGCTGCCATGAGATTTGTATGGTCTTAGCTTCTAAATTACTCTTGCCTCACTGAATGCTTGAGTTGGAGATGAACTGCTTCCATTTGGCTCCTTTTTCCTAATTGCCACTTTCAAGTGAATATGACATTTGGCAAAAAATGGGGGTTTTGAGAATATACAAATGTGTTCAATGCTTAGATATCCACAAATTAGTGACCACAATGCTCCTTCCATACCTCATTTAGCACATCTCCCAAGGCCAAACTTCACACAAATCACATTCCTCTCAGGAGAAGGAACAGGAAACTGTGTACATATATTAACTACTGAACGTATGGCAATACAGCATTTGCCTACCAATGCGTTATTTATGGGTCACTGGACTTCTCTGGGTTTTGTTGCATCTTTTGCCACTTCTGGCCTCCTGCCATATTGAGATCATACAGTACCTTCCTACATCTCTCTAAGCCTACTTTCTTTTCCCTCCTCCCTTCCCACCTCCTTCAAACCCAAGGGAAGAATCCAGACCTCAATTAAGACTATGACAAAGATCCCAGACATTGATGAAACTAGACTTTGCCTTTATGTTTTCCTCTCCCTAGAGCATAATCCCTTACCCATATTTTAGGTGTTTCTTCTCTTCTTTCCCCCAAATCCTCCTAACAGTACAGGTGGACAATCCAACTGCAGTTTGTCCTTTTCCATTCTTTTATTATCATTGATCTGATAACAATCCTTGCACCTCACCTTCTCTTTGCCTCAAAAAATGTTTTTGCTTCTGATTTTTAAGGAAAGGAAAGGGGAAAAAGAACTGGCTACATCAAACACCACTATATTTACTTAGTTAAATGTGTCAACTGCTTCAGCAGTCACCCACTTGCATACCTTCTGGCTTGCAAAACTGCTTCCCTATACCTAAGCTCCAGACACAATCACAATAATGTAACACCGTAGCACAGGAAAACACTAAAGTTAAAAAAGCATTTCAAATTAGTATTTGATGCAACTTTGTATTGAATGACTTAGCCAATATTCTCTTTTAAACAAATATGCTAGTAAAATTGTTATAAAAGTATCGAGTTACATAGGAGCTGTAAGTATGTATTCCCTGTGACTGCTACAGCACTGCCATCATCAACATGCACAACCATTAACTGCACTGAAGGCAAAACATCTTTAAAGGGAATCAGAATGACAAAAGCACCAACTGGAAATAACATATTTGAATCATCCAAAAAGGAAAGAGAATAAATGCTGCCAAGGAAGACCCAGCCTTTTGGCACTCCTTATCATTTGTTGGTTCTTCCTCCTACCCTTGGTCTTCCACTCCCAAACCTGATTTTACAGCAGTCTCAAATGAATTTAAACACTTGTCAAAGCAAATTAACTTGCAACAATTTCAAGCAAACCTAGCAAGCTACTGGCATGGTAGACAACTGTATCCTGAAATAGTTTCAGATGCGTGTTATTAAGCTTGAGATGGCACGTGCATGGCCTTGACAGTTTGAAGCCTGACCTCCTGGCCAAACAGCAGTACTCTGTTTTTTCATTTTTTTAACACATGCCCTGACCACGTAACATTTACATCTTAATCTGACAAAAGAAAAAAAAAGCAAACGAGAAACTAACAAATTACTCTGCACCAAGATCCATCATAGCATCACTAGACTCTTGCCAGCTCCTAGGTCTCCTACTCAGAGCTAATTCAAGCATAATCACACTGACATGCAAGAGATGCAAAATGCAGCAGGAAAACACAGTAGTGACGAAACTTTCAGAAAAAGGAGAAGACTACTGAAATAATTAGTTCACATGATTTCAGAAACAAAGCATAGAGGCTGAAAAGAACAATGGTTTATACAGCCAGTCTTCCTTTCTGTAAAATTATTTTATTACAGGTTTGTCAGCAACTGTCTTCTATTTCTCTTCAAAGCAACAGTGCTCACTAAGAGACTTTTGCAGATTTTATACTCTGATTCCTTTCCTGCATCTCTTGGTACTTTCCTAAATAATACTTTCTCCCTCTTGATGGCAGTTCATAGTTCATTGACAAAACCACACTTGCTTCTAAAGATAAATAGTTGAAAATAGTTTTCTTATTAAGGATTCTTCACTTAAACTCCAGCTAGTGTTGAATACATAGAGAGCAACAGTCTCCTTAACCTTCATTAGTTAAGTAATAACCAAAAAATCTCAAAGTTGCCACAAAAGACTCCAACAGAAGATACATGGAATCAAAGGTACCTGGAAAACAGCTTTACAGACAATCCCTGTGCAGGTTCTTACCTTCTCAGCAGAGGCAGGAGCAGTCTCAAACCATTTCACAGGAAAGTATAGGAGAGACACACCTCTAATTTGGTGATGTGGGGTTACAGAAAGAGAGAAAAAATATGGGATTGGTGTACTCTTTGGAACCACGCAAGTCTCGTCCAGAAGGAAAAATACAGAAGCTATGTACATCATCCACACCAGTCAGACCACTATCATGAAGCCTCTGCAGAACACATCTGGCCAGAAAGATCAAACTGAAAGGCTCAGCCTTCTCACATAACATCTATACGTCTCCACACTGGAAGACCCCATCTCATCTCAAAGGAAAGCAGCTTTGAATTAAGTCAGGCCTTTAGTCAGGTCCTCACAAAGATTCTCCAGCCAAGAAGTCATGGCTCAATATTCAGCAAGCTAGCACAGAAACTGAAAGACTACTTTCCATGCTTTCATAACCTCTGAACCGAACAACTGATGAAAGGACAGATGAGGTGTGACTCAGCTGCCTGAACAATAGCACTTAAAACTGTCAGAGATGTCCTACCCAGCATGCCTGGTCTTTCACCTGCTGATCAAGAAGCTTAAGACCCTCCCTATGTGCTGTGTTATGCTTGCCAACATCACCCAGATGCCTCCAGCCCCTGAAGGCATCTTAGACAGCATTACCTGCATTGCCAAGACAGCAGAACGTTCCCTTGATCTCTGTTTGAACTAGGCCTAAACTTGTTGCATCATTACTCAAGACTCAGTTCTGCAGGCACAGAAACCAACAGTCTGCCTCGATTTTGGAGTTAAGGAATCACACTTAACTGCACAGAAGTGGAAAACTTTATTTGGTAGCATCTCATGCTCCCCCTACAAAGGCCAGCCTAACTATAGAAGAAAAAGCATGCAGCAGTGGATACTGTTATCACTTGCTTTCAGAAGTATTTTAAAGAAAAAGTACTTCCTGAAACTACATTGAAAGAGTCTCCCCTTGTAATTTTAGCTCAGGTAATAGGTCACACAATTGGCCTGAAATTATTACAAAGGTTAATGCAAAACTTTAATGCAGTACAGGAAACTAACTTGCTGTAGAAGCCACTGCTGCCAATGAAGGTTGATCGTTCCTGGAGCGGAGCTACAAGGCAGCTGTCAGCAGAGGGAGCACCACGCTCAGTCACGAAGTTTGGCAGTTTATCACTCAGTTTTGGGTTGGTTTTATGCTGCAGACACGTACACACAAAGGCATAGATACTGCATAAGCACAGACATCAGAACTCGTGGCGGGGGGAAATTAAATTCAGGAGCTTTAAAGCTCCTCGTGGGGAGATTTAAAAGTTCCAGCACTGACTAAGGTAGGCCTGGAGGCGCCAGCACAGCCCTGGGGCCATCCTCACCCCATCCGCCAGCCACAGCCAGCGCTAAAGCCGCCCACTGACGCCCCTCAAATTGATGGGTTCTGGCCACTCGTCAAAAACAATAACGATAACAACAGCAGGAATGTGTGTGTGTGTGCGCTCCTCTACCCTCACTAAACACGGGGGGGTGGGTGCCAAAGCTGCGA
>VZRU01021336.1:4873-30514 GCA_013398155.1 Pedionomus torquatus | reverse complement strand
CCACATCCCAGGTGCAGGACCCTGCACTTGGCTTGGTTGAACTTCATGCCATTTGGACTGGCCCACCTCTCAAGCCTGTCCAGGTCCCTCTGGATGGCATCCCTTCCCTCCAGCGTGTCGACTGCACCACCAAGCTTGGTGTCATCCGCACACTTGCTGAGGGTGCATTCAGTCCCACTGTCCATGTCTCCGACAAAGATGTTAAAATTAATATCTTACTAGAAAAATTCTGTAAGCTTCAATAAGTAGAAAATCTTTGATCCCCTTCTGGAGAGTCCTCAGAAAATTTCTGTGAACTTTCAGGCACAAGACAGAAATTACTGTAGTTGTGATGTGCATGGCACACATCTGAATACCCTTTGTAACAGGTACTGCCAGTCCAAAGCTCCAGCTCTTGCAAGATTCCTACAAAATGTGCACACAAATGTCAACAACAGAGATTTTTCTCATTTGATTAAGGGAGAATCTAAAAGATATAAATTCCCTAAGTACAATTACTGGAAAGCATAATATCCATGAAAATCAACTAAAATCTCTCAGTGCAGTTCCTGATGTTGTCTCCTGCCAGCTTTTTCTGCTCACATAAAATTTCTCAGTGAATGATCCTCAGCCTTCGAAGTCTCACATACACTGTTACTAAGCAAATCATACATTGCAAGCAATTATTTTCACCTCAGTTTTAATTTTCTAAATTTTCTCTGACTATAAGCAATCTTGGAGACTTAAGGTTTTAGATCTTTCTAAAGCTATGCCTTCTCTCTGTAAGAATACTTACTGACATTTCCAGCCTCTAGGACAGGGAGCCTCATGCAGTTTGGAGCAATGGGCCACTGTCAGGTTCTTTTCAGGCACTATGCACCTTTATCATCACAGTTTTGTTTGGGAAAAAAAACCATAAAACCGCAGTACTATATGATACAGTAGTGTATGATAGGTCCGTGGACTGTCTACAAAGGCTTGGAGATGATTAAATCCATAAACCACTGCTGGACAAACTTGTCCAAAAAATTGCAGAATCCTATGTTGGCTCTCCACTGAACAGGAACTGCTTCTTTTGCTGCCCAGGTGACTCTTTCTCTGCAGTTTGGGCGAAGTCTAGGGAGGATCTTCTTGTGCCAGTCTAGTACACTTTCCAGGGAAAGAACTACACAAAATATTTAATTCCCTCCAAATCACTAAACCCATCAATACATGGTTTAGTTTAGCCTTGAAAGCAAAGCTGTTAGATTCAAACAATTTTGAGTTTTCTCTGGCACAAAGCCTGCAAATCATAATCTCTTATTCAAAGCCTGTGTGTACTTCACATTGTCTTCTTGCTCTTCATGCCTGTTTTTCACGACGAGACAGGAAATATTGGATTTTGGAATTACTGATTGAATTCTATTATTCTCTTCTGACCCTACAGTCAAAATCTTAAACTAACCTGACAAAACCCAGTTCTGTCACAAGCAATTAGGATTTGGTAGGCATTCAGAAAGCAATGTGACCCTACACAGGGATCCTCCCTGATATCTACACTAGGCAGGCAGTCTGCTTTCCTACATATCCTTGGAAACCATAATTTCTCACAGTTGTCCTTCAGGGCATAAATGTATCTTAAGGGCAGTCATGGAATATCAGGCAGTGAATTTGTCTACTTCATCAGTCAATACATTTTTAAGGATATAGTGCTTGCAGTCCAGACACAATTAGCGAAGTTAATTTTTAAAGGCATGGTATTATTTACATACAGAGAACTAAATATTACATTTCCATCGTAAGTGAGATCCTCAGTGCCTCCAGTGAGACTGGAGATAATACTGCAATGCATTCCTTAGACTGTGAACCTATCCTTTCAGCCCCTTCCAGGCATCATCTTAGAAGTTCTAATTAGCTGCTGCTCATGCAGGAATTCACCTTCTTTAGAAGAAGAATAGCTGTGCAACCACAAGTTAAAATTTTCTACATGAAAACATGGTCTTGGGCCAGCAGCTTCTTGGGTTACCCCGCTTGCTGCTCTTGTAATCCAGTTTTCATTGACTTCTCAGAATCTATATGCAAACACAACACATCTGAAAAATGGAAGTTGTAAGCCTTTCAGTTGAATAGGCAAAAAAAAAATCTGTGTCCAAACTTCATGGATTTTTTTTACAAACACCACTTTTCTGTGACTCAGTTTGCCAATCTGTATGACACTTACATAAATATTTACCCAACTCACTAAGGGTTGTGAATGTTCATGAATCATTGTTTGTGTAACACTTTGTAATCCTTGAATGAAATGTAGCATATGCATTCAGAGTATGGATCTGATTAATGACAGAGGAACGAAAAGAAGAACAGATCAAAAATTATCACATCACTTTTTTTTCCCCTTGTTCAAAATTGGTTTCGAAGAAATTCTCTATTGCAAATGCAAATCTTTCTTTTTCACACAGACATAATATGGTTGGTATTCATCTTAGTGAAGAAGATTAGGATAATCTGGTGCTAATCAGCATATTCACTTTTATTAAGATGAAAAAGTGGGCATAGTTCGCATACGGTATTAGAAATTTATGTCTACATCACTTTATTTTACTCTTTCTATATAGATGTACTAGAGCTATTTAAATTAAAACATATAGCATTGAATGCTCTTAATTCATACATAGACAAAATCCTGTATGGCAAAATTCTTTCAAGAGATGTGTAAACCAAATGAGCATACTGGCTGCTTCACTTAGCTGTCATCTCTCAAAAGGCTGCATGAGCAAGGCTGACACACTTCATCTCTCATGTTATCATCTTCTACATGCTTTTGTTATTGTCTCCAGTGTTAAACTTGACGGCATTTTCAGTTCAAGGAATATGAGTGAAACGAAGTGTAGCACTGTAAATGAACAAAATAACATGGGGAGACGTTTAGGAAATGATCATAAAGGCTGTGTGCAGATTGCTTTAGTTGCTATAATATCAGTGCACAAGAGCTGTGTAATACATCATCTCAGGACAATCCTGTATTTGACACTTGTCCTAAGCTAGGCACAAAGAATTGCCAGCTATTCAATATTTCAAAGCAGAGTGTGGACACAACGTCATAATGACTATCATTGTGATGCTTGCAATAGATACTCTGATACAGCAAGAAAATAGCTTTTTATTTAGAGAACCAAATTTCTTAAGAAAACAAAATTATAGGAGCTAGTGATTTGAAACATATTTTGTCACCCCATCCATCTCTTCACTGCATCAGGATGGTTCTTTATAACACACTTCTATAGTGTTTGGCAGCTCAGTTGTGGGAATGTATTTGGCAGGAGGAGGGAGGATATCTGCAGGGAATTCCCCATATACCCATTAACTACACAGGACACTGTCCTAGAAGTAGAATCAGCAGTTACTTGAACGCACGTGGAGACCAACAAGGCAATCCCTAACAGCATCACATAATTCAGGATCATGCTGACTACCTGAGAGCTGCTTGGAATAGGGAAGAATGAACTACAAAATTCAGATGCCACCCAATAAATCCCAGCATGGATATACATGGTTACATAAAGTAAAAATAAGTGTCTCATACACATGTTTTGCAGTTTCAGACATAAAACAGAGACCCTAACTCATGCTAGCACATGAGTATCACCCCAAAGGTGTGATAGTTCTCACATATAAGCAAATCTACAGATGTTTAGTACTCTCACAGATCCCCAAGAGGCCTGTTTCTTTTTTTGTTTTTTTTTTTTTTCTTAAAAGTAAACTGTACAGCTCCAAGCAGATATACAAAAGTTTGTGACTATGCTGATGCAGGAATAAGAACTGTATTAGAAGCACTTGTCCAGCTACAAACATAATACAGTTCAGGAGCTGGAAATCAATTTACAGAGTTCACGGCAGTTAACATACCTCTTGCATGATTCCTGCTCCCACTGGCTGCCTCCAAAACTCCAGATTCCTCCCCTGCAATGATCCTTACGGAAATTCTTTTTTGGCAAGTAATTTAGACCCCAAATGCATGTGTGCAAAACACTGTCAAGCTGTGCTCAGACAAATGTCTTCACATCTGCACTTTTACTTGAGTGTCCTGTTCACCTGGACTGTATAGCACCTCACAGAAGACATAGCTAGATGTTTGCTTGATGACATTCTACACCTAAGGTAATTTGAGCGTTATTCTTCTCCAAACATCTTGACAAAAGCTGTAGTTAGCATCAGACTCACTAATTACAGCATCATTTTGTCATCTGTTTGCTTTGGAAAGGCTCCGTTTCACCACACAGCAGTGTTTGATCATTTCTTACAGAGGTCTAACACCAAGATCCCATGCAGTTTCATATAAACATATTAGTTTCCAAATGACAAGAGGTGCGATGCCTTTCCCTATGGAGTGAGGACAAATACTCCTTCGTGTGTTCCAGTACTTGGAGACATGTTCCAGACACACTTCGTATGTCTCCAGTACTAGGAGTAAGGTATAGCCTTTTTAATGCAAAGCTTTTCCCTACAAGCAAAAAAGTATGATCAGCTCAGTCAAAGTAATAAAGAAACACAGCAGCTGGTCTTGCAGTACTTAATCCATTACTGTTCCTTTGATATCACAAGTATTGTTATACTTAGCAGTATGCTTCCATTTCAGCAATTTTCCTTTAAATGCGTAGCACTGTCACTCGTTGCCTAATGTATTATGGTCTCTTAAATCATGCCTGGGTTAATAAAGCCAGAGGATCAAACACAAAATTAAAACAAAAAAAAAAATAAAAGCTTCTGTTCTTTATTTTTATCCATGGGTCTCAGGGAAAATGCTGGCAGCCTAAAGCCGAAGGTGTGCTTTATCACAGCCGGGTAACTCCCAGCTGATAAAAGAGTCCCCTGATGCTCAGGGCAGCTGGGGAGGTTTTGGTTTGTGTTGAGGGTAGTTGGTGTTGTCTTGAGTAAGGCCCGCATAGATTGATAATGTGGACTATGGATTTTGAAAACTGAGGTAAGAAAGTTCCTTATGCAAATTAGGGGGTAGGGAGTATTTTTATTTTTTTTTTCTTTAGTACAACTCTTAAGACTATTCTAGGTGTATTGGGATTGTTAGGTAAAACATATTCTTTCTCTTGTATGGTTTAAGTAAAAGATTATAAGAATAGCTAAAGTATTTTTGCTACTATCTGTATTATCACAAAATGAAAAATCTTATTTGTTAAAAAGAAAACCAAGTAATACTTTGAAAGCACTTACTAAAAAGTAATTCCACAGTACATTTAATAATGCTTGGGTGGTATATCTTTTGAGAAAAGTGCTGGATGTTGTCAGAACACATTGTTTTTTTCACAAGGGCAGAGCATCTGTATTCTTTATCAATCTTGTCTTTATCAGTAAATTGTGCAACAAGAACTTCCACCCAAAATAATGAGGGACTTGAGCTTTTGATTTTTTCACAAATATCTGAACTAGGTGTGTTGCTGTCTGGGGGTTTTTTTGCTGCTTCTGTCACCTTCTTTCCACTGTGAAATTAATCATGCAGGTGACCTTGTTGGTTTTTATTACACGCAGCAGGCTCTATGAGCTATTGCAGGGAAAGTGTGACATTGCTCAACTAGTGGGGTCCTGTATCTAATTTTTTCTAGTCCGCTTTTCACTGCCACTTCTAAATACAGGCTATATTTCTGCTGTAATGCACAGCAGCAAGTTTCTTTCACTTGCCATAAACAATAAAATAATTCTGCTGTTAGAAAGGAAGTACAGTATAGTAAAACATTCTTTAACTGCTTATAATAAAAAGATCTTTTTAATCCAGGCCCTTGTTAGTTTTAAAATACTGGGTTGCCTCAGTTTCCCATGAGAACGATGATGCTGCATGTAGGAGGCATGGTAATCTGCATAACGTCCATGCTAAGATATTTGGTACATGTCACTGCAATTTGATAACATGGGGCTTGTAAAAATCAAGTCCAGTCTGAAATGGCACTTCATGACTACAGTATTACGGCTTGATTCCGGAAAACAGGCAGAAGGCTGTCTGAAAACTCCAAATCTTATTGGTGTGAACCTCTAAATTTGCTATGACAGTAAGGGACATGAGTCAATGAGTCTTTCCAGCTGTGCTCCAAATTCTTCTGCAGTTGTGGACGTGAGTATGGTATCTAGGGAGGTAAGGCTACTTCTGTAGCATGGATCTGGCCCATCTTGTGAAATTATGAATTAATGCTCACAAAGGTCTGTTCCCAGGCTTATTTTGTGGAGCATAACTCTACTCCTGAAGCCCCTGAAAAGTTCCCCAATACTGGGTTTATTCTGTTTGGAGATGTTGTGGCTTGTGGTAGCTCCTCTGACCTAGTGACAAAGCAGTCCCTAACACAGGCTTGGGAAGAAATTTTTTCACTATGAGAACGGTGAGACACTGGAACAGGTTGCCCAGGGAAGTTGTGGATGCTCTGTCCCTGGAACTGTTCAAGACTGGGCTTGATGGGGCAAGGCAACCTTCCTTGGGCAACCTGAGGTGCTGGTTGCTCATGGCAGAGGGATTGGAATGATCTTCAAGGTCCTTTCCAACCTAAACCATTCTATGATTCTAGAACTGAGAGAAAGGATCTATGTGTTGGAAATAATTGAGATATAGTAGTTAGAAATACTGCCGTGTAGTAAAAATACTGCCATAACACAGGAGAAAACTATTCTTCTAGTTGCATTGATGCAAGGAATCAAGCGTGAAAGCTTAACTAAAGTGTGCAGATGAGGCACGTAAGAGATGAGGCAGTAAAGCTGCAGTCTGCTGTGAGGATGGCGATGTGGAGGGGTGCATCCTGCACCGATCGCCCGCGGCCCCCGGCCTCTTCCCCTCCCCGCGGGGCGGGCTTGGTCCCCGCCACAGCCTCCCCCCGCGTTCGCCGGTAGGCGGCACCGTAACCCGCCTTCCTCCTCCTCCTCCTCTTCCTCACCTTCGTCGGGTGACCCAGTTCGCGGCGGCAGCACCGCACCCGGCCGCTGAGGAGGGACGGCCCGGGACGACGGGGATGTAGCGGCGCGGAGCGGTGAGTGCGCAGCGGCGGCGGGCTCCGCCGGGTCGCTTAGCGACGGGAGGCGGCTCCGGGGCATCGCATCGCTGTCCCCGTCCCCCGCCTCATCATCCGCCCGGCCGTGGGAGAGAAGTTTTGCCCCTTTGATTGCGAGAAGACCTTGCGGCGTAAGGGAACTGCGGTGGCGCTGGGTGTTCTGCGTATCTGGTTGCTGGGCTGTTGGGGGGGAGTGGTGGTGGTGTTGATTTTAATTTATTTTTTTTACACCAACCCCTGTTTCGCGCAGGGGCGGCTGAAGGAGGCCGGGGCCGGGCGGCAGCTGGGCGCAGGGCTCTGCGGCTCCGCAGTGAGCTCCGCTCCTTGCCCGGCAGCCGCCCCGCACAGGGGGCCGCCGGCCTGCCTTGCCCCGTCGCTGCCGTTCGCGGCAGCCCTGAGGGCCGTGGACTTCAGTTACAGCGGCACGTGGACATGATGATGATGATTTTTATAATTTATTTTTTATTCATGGTACTGTCTTCTTTCCTGCTTCCCCTTCACCCCCCCTCCTCCCCCCGCCTCGCATGGTCATTGTGTATTGAAGTTACACTTGCTCCTAAGTTAACTCTAGGATTGGTGTCTGTGGTCTTTTATGTTTCTCTTTGTCCTCGCCGTTTCGGCTTTTCTTACCATTTCTATGCAGATGCCTGAAAAGAAAGTAACTGCAGTATATGTCAGAATGGGAGAGGGAAGGGTGGCAGGCGAGAAGAGGAAAGAACAACACCTTTGTCCCAATTCAGTCAACTCAACAGTCGGATCACAAGAAGCTGGTTTTTGTGACAAAGGCGTTTGAAACAAAGAAGCCATTTTAGAAACTGAAAAAAAATTATTTTGTGGCTTACATGCTTTACTAAACCCAGGTTTTCATTCTTCTCTCTAAAATTTTATCCTAAAATGAAATAGAATAGAAAACATGGCATCTCTTAAATCCTGCATCATCTCTATGTGCTACAGCAAGCTTACTGTTTGCCTTCTGTTTCAAACATTTCATTATGTGATTTTTAAAGAGTGTTATTTTGTGCTGGTAGAGCTTTGAATAGTTGAAGCAGTTGAGTGTGCTTGTGACAAGAACATCTCGTCTCCCGAAGATGTGAACAGCAAAAGACTTATGTGCAGTAATTTGGTAGGTGTTGCATACTCTTGTCTATTTGGTGGTTTTAGCAAAGTGTGAGTACAGAGAAGACTTACTGATTCTAAGGAGAGCCAGCTTTTCTCTGACTTAATTAAAAAATGCAGACCGTGGCATTTCCAAACCAAACAAGTGGGATTACATCTAGACATATCTTTTGACTTTTTCAATTTTCATAATTTACATATAATTTTAAGCAGTATTTCAGCTAAAACTAATGTGAAACCCCATTGCTGTAGCAATAGATTTGTCACCGAGCTTAATAGATGCTCAGAGACAGGAAGCCTATGATTTTCATGGGTGAAATCATGTGACAGCATTGGATGCTGTATGTATCACTCTATACAGAAAACACTTCCAGGAAAGCTCTGAACAATGGAAAAATCATGTCACAGAATAATAGTTTGTTTACTTTCCTACTGGTTCTCTGATACAAGGTAATACATGCTCTGCTAGCCTACAAACCTGGTGGAGCTAAATGTATAACCAAAGCAGTCCTTCATCTGCTCGGCTCTTGAGACAGGGCTTTATTAGCACGGGACAGCATCACATTAGCTCATTCACATTTGTGAACCCAAGAATTTCATCTGATCAAACATCTTTCTGTCACTCTTGCTGGGGAGTTACAGCCCCTTGAGCTAGGCTATACTTAAGCAGGGAATCTTCAGGGCTGTGTTGTATTAGGTGCTTATTTTGTTATCTATCATCTCCCTTGCGCAAAGGGAGTCTTGCTGCTGCTTGCAGCGATGGAAGCAGAGAAAATGCTGTTGCACAAACGTTAGTGTGTATAGGGCTCCAGAATACTGCCAGTATTTAAAGTATCTTGTATTTTAAAGCTATCCAGAGAACTTGTACTTACAGTTAGTGTGATCAGCTGTAACCAATGTTCACAAAAATTCTGCTTAGCTGTACAGACAGGGCATAAGAAGTATACAGAGCCAGGCAAGCCTCCATTTCCCAAAGGGTCATTTGAAGTGTTAGCACAAAATTGCAGGAAGAGCAAGCTTGGTCTGCCTGGAGATTGAATTTTGTTGGATTTAATGTCCTCTAGCTCATGAGGTGCTTTTTTTTGTTATGAACATCTGCTTAGCCTTCTTGATTGGAAAGCTTGTTTTATTTGACATTCATTTGAAATCATTTGCTCTGTGATGTAGGCCAAAAGACTGCATGAAATATGTTATGCTATTTGAATGCAAGCTTTAGGAAGAAGGCAAGAAGAATAAAGTGCAGTCTCTTACAGAGGAAAGGATTTGCTGGAATACTGGGATGGTAATAAGTCGGGTGGTAAGATCCTAATCAGGAAAGAAGGCTATAATAAGGAGAAATAAAATGGAAAATGAGACCGACGTAAAGAGATGCAGACAACAGTTTTGATAGTGCAGGACTGAGGCTATGATTTGGGCTTTGCATCCTCAGTATCCACATAACATGAGCTTGAGCACTGGGCTGTGCAGCAGTGCAGGATTTGCCAAGCCTGAGGTGGAAACGCTGCTTGTTCCTGCCAGGCGCTGGAAAGAGGAGTCTGACAGCAGGAGCTGCTGGAGCTACGTGGGACTGCCTGAGCACTTCTCCTTTTCAAGGCGTTTTAGTGGTAAACTGATCTGTCTGACTCTGTCTCGAAACAAATTCTGGATGTGTTTATGCTAGCAATTTGGCTTTCACCCAGCTTGAGTATCTGACACATCCTCTGGAGACCTTCTCCAGTTGCCTTGTGCTGGTTCAGGTCTCCCAGCAGTCTTGCTGCAAGAGACCTGAACTCTCCTGATGAAATTAAACCAGGAGTCCAGCTCTGGGGGTATTCCCAGTCAATTATCGAGCTTTGTGTGAAAGATGTTGGTTTCTTAAGAGTACCTGTCGGCTGTAATCAAGTGAGCAGTTCTCATCCACTTCAATATAAAACAATGAATGAAGACCCCCACACCGAATTTGTTACCTTCAAAGCCTTCTGGCAGTTCAGTTTTAGCTGAGTGCGTGTTTTTGAAATAAATGTCCCAGGTGTCCCTGCCTTTTTGATCTTCAGCTCACTTTGTGGACTAGTGTGAAAATGGGAAGGTCTGTTTTGGGAGCATACCAGCTGCAACCTGCCATTCAGTCCCCAACCTGCCAGGACCAGGCTGGAGTTACTCCAGCATCTGTATTGGGCATTTCATTTAAGAACGAAACAGCCTTCCCCCCGTATAAGTAGTTTCAATTTCAAATGCTTAGTATCGTTTCTTTTCCTCAGCAGACCTACCTATATTGGTCTGTGCCATTCACTGATGTAGCTGTAGCCTCTGTGGTAAGTATGTATGTTGCTTCTCCAGGGAAGAATGCTCAGGCAGACAGATTAAGGAGCAGGACCAAGAAAATTAGTTATTAGTTAAAATTAGGAAGCCATGTCTCCACAGCTCCTTGTATCGTAATGCTAATCCACTCCCTGATAACTGATATCTTTTGAAGGTGCATAAGGAAGGAAGGCCATTTCTGTAAAGAATGCTTATTCAGGACTGTGTACAACTGGCCATCAATTTCACAAACATAAGAGTTATTTCTTAGTGAATATACGATCTGACACAGAAGCCCATATTGTGTACCTATGTTTGGGTCTGCCAAAAGTGAAATGGTAAGTTTCCTGGGATCCCAAAATTGTGAAGCAGCTGGGATCAGCATATCGAGCAAGGGCTCCTCTGACCAGTTCCAGATTACACCGATAAGGAACAGAAATCTTGCCACTGTTTTTTGGGCTTTGTTTGTTTGTGGTTTTTTTTTTTCCTTTGCTTTTAGTAGTAGTCTTATTTAAATATTTTAAAACAAAAGTATATTCCTACCTTTCATTGTCCTCCAGAATGCTTCAGGTATTGAGACTTGTCAATGGTCTAGCAACAGCGGGTGAACTAGATGATGTTTAAAAGGACCTTTAAGCCCAAACAAGTCTATAAACAAGTTGTTACTGTACTGATAATACTTGCACAACCTGGTGAGTACGCAGGTGATAGGAATTGGACACCTTAGTACAAAGCAGTCATGTGGTCATGGAAACTGTAGTCCTTTCCCATAACTCTGGTAGGCAGTTATAAGAGCAAATCTCTTATTCCCTCTCTCACACTGCTTTCACAAAGCCACATCCATATCAACATTGGCTTGGATGCATGCCTTCAAACAGGTTGTGCCTCTGAAACGCTAAGATCAATGTGTTTTTTCTTAATTTGGGCTTGCTAGGCCTTCGTGCTGTCAGTGTTAAAGCAGGCTGAGAACAGATGGATCAAAGGAGGAAAAGAGGAGTTCTTGCTGAACCATTTGAGGAAGGGAGATGGTGCTCCCAGAGGAAGATATAGAAAACAGGATATATCCTGGGCATAAATTAAGAAAAGGCCAAGCAGTCTGCCCCAGCTACTTGGTGGGGGACCACAACAAGATCTCCAAGGATCTAAGACAGTTGTGTTCTTCTTTCAACCCTGTTTCTTCTGATCGTGTACAGCCCAAGTGCTTTGGGTCAGGGTTTCTTGTTTTTATACAACATCGTTGAAGTCTTTTGGTACATATATGTGAATGAGAGGCTCAAGAACTGCTGGACTGAGGTTTCCCTCTGAAAGGGAAAAAAGTTTCTGCATAAGTTTTGGGTTTTGGTTTTTATCCTATAGGCAGTTTTAGTTGGAGTGGCTTTTCTTGCTAGTACCTCTTATTAATTGCATTGTAGGGGTCACTGGAAACTCAGGGGGTATATTTTCCTTCTAGAGGGGAAGTTGAGTAGTTGAAGCATGAGCAAGGGGAAGTGCTCTTGCTCTTGTGCATTTTGAATGTCCAGTTAACATCACATGCAAACCAAGCAATTTGGGACTAGATCTAAGCATGAAAGATGAAGTTGTGATCACCATTCAGTCCAAAAAATCAACCAACAACAAACAACCCATTGAAAACCACCAACCCACTGAATCTGGGGAAAATTTCTTTCTGTGTGTTGTGCTGTATCATACAGGTTAACATCTCAAGGGTAAGTTCATAAGTCTGAATTATAATAGCTGTATCTTCTGCAAGCATTGAGAAAAATTGTTTTACTTATTTTCTAAGTTTGTCTAACTCTCGCTTCACATTTGTGAGGTAAAATGTAGGACTAGTAATAATGCATACCCCGTTATTCTAAGTAGAAAGGGATGCTGAAGGAAGAAGACTTTTTAGCATTGCATTGTGTGAAGAATAAGTGTGTTATGGCAGTGCTGCCAATCATCCTGTCCTAGTTTGTATTCTTCCTGGCTCTGTATTGTTCTTCTTCCCTGTAGTAATGGTGTTGCAGGAAAAATTTCCAATTGTCTTCATATCTCTTATATCTGGATATATTCAAGGTGAGTCTTGATGAGGCCCTGGGCAACCTGGTCTAGTTGGGGATGTCCCTATGACTGCAGGGAGGTTGGACTAGATGACCTTTGGAGGTCCCTTCTGGCCTGGATGTTTCTATGATTCTTCCCATCGTTGTCTTCTCCACTCTTTTCAATCTTATGCTACTGAACCTCTTTCAGCATCACTTTCTATCTGAGAGTGAACACCTAGAAGAAAGCAAGTGCCCAGCAGGACTGAGCAGGAAGTGGCAGAAAGGAGAGCACCATGGCAGGTTGCACTGCCATTGCCACTGACTTCTTTTCATACTTGGTTGAGTAAGGATGTCCCCTGCAACTACTGCAGAAGGATGGTTCCTGGGCCATGCCTGCAATCATGTTTCACCAGTCTTGCCTACTAGCTCATTTAACTTTATTGATTTTCCAGCTGTTCTTTCCACCTTTTCATTTTGCTTTGTCATGTTAGAGGAGTGTTTGTGCTACTGTATCTCTTCTTGTTGTGACTCTCCTTGACAACAAACTCCATCCTAGCATTCTTTTTCCACTACTTGTAGAAGGAGTGCTTGGTTTGTTGCTTCTTGGAATTAGATTAAGCTACACAATAGTCAAGTGAGTCTAAATACAGTTGCTTTTACAGTTGTTCACAATGGTTTTTAATGGAAACTAAGATTTTATAAGATGCTTGTGAATTATCAAATTGAAGAGTCAACCGATAGCTGCTGGTATGAAGACCTGTAACAACAGACTAGGAAAGATGCCCCTAAAGAGATTATTTATTGTTTTTTAAAACCATATTACCATTCAAATTTTTTCTCTGCAGAAGGTCTTAAACCTGTTTCAACCAAGGATTGGAGTTTGCAATATTTATTGCAACAACTTAAGAAAACTTTGATTTCTATGGACAAAAAGATTATTTCTTCTCACCCCAGTTATTAGTAAAACAGAGCAATCTACTCTGCAGATGTCATTCTGGGCAGCAAGCACTTAACCAGAACTTCCAACAAGGTCATGTACTTGGAGCTGTCCTGGTTTTCTGCCCCTTGAGATGCAGAACATCTCACAGAGCAGCAAACAGGAGATTAAATAGTAGGCCATGAAATTTGGAAAAAAACCTCAGTGGGATTTAGTCCTCTTGATTGCAGGTTAAGTGTGTTACTCATTTATTGTGGTCCCTCTGCAGATTGCAGGACCTCAGGGTGGTAACAGCTAGTGCATAACACTTGCTACAGCGTTCTCAGTTTCACAAATGTGATGCTTAGTGACATCGTCTAACTGGCTCACTGCTTGGGGGATTGTTATTCTTAACTCTGTCTTAGGGAACAGCGCTTCTGTAAAATTACAGAAGTACACATAGAAACTTATGTACCTTGCTTTTGTGTGTCTGTCTTGGAGAGCTTCATGGAAAAGTTGTTGCTTGCACACTGAAGTAATCTGGATGCAGTGGTGGGAGAACTGGGCACCTCATGGAACAATTTTCTGTTAGATCAGGATAAATTGTCTGACCTTCACCAAGTTCCTGGGTGAATCAATTGCTTTATGCTCCTTTAGCCTGAAAGTGTTGTCTGGCCTTTGTCCTGACACATCTGGTGTCCTTGTGTTTTTATATTTTTTTCCTTCTTTGTTAGTTAGCAAAATAAATATTAAAACCTTCAGCTCTACATGCTTTCAAGCTATGCTTTGTGTGAGGTTATATTGATTTAATGGCTGAATTAACTAACTGTACCTGGTCCAAGCAAATATAACAGGTGTCAGAAAGGTAGGAGAAAGGATAGAGCAAGCACCTCTGGTGTAATTCTTTTGACATTGCAGACCTGCCTGTGACCCGTTGATAGGATGAGGTCTCTTCCCCATAAGCTACTGTGTGTTGGCAAATGGTAGGGCTCTAAAGCAAATCTGGACTTCAGTTTATTTTGATAGCAAGTGAATACTTCATCTTTGCCTGTATCCTTGTACCATCCTCTCGTCTAGACAATGATGTGGAAACCAAGAAGGGAAGGCAAACAAGCATTAGCCTTTCATTTTTGGCAATACTCACTTTGGTTTTCTTCCATGGAGCTTCTGCAGTAATTAGTCTGGGAGTTAACCAAGCAGCCTCTTTGGATTTTATGCATCCAGTCCTGTAGGATTTATTCAAAACTTGAAAGCAGCTTGCTACGAAGTGTGATGTTTTATTTAGAACAGACTTCCTAGCAGTACAAGCTGTTGTACAGTGTGCATGGAAGCAGAGCAAGTAGGCCAGAAACATTGCACTGCAAACCGTGTAGGCATATACAAGTCACCTAGAAGATGCTGCTGTTCTCCTGTGTGAACTCATCAGTGGTCAAGTGAAAGTTCATGAGGAGTGGCTAATAATTTTGCCTTTCTATAATGCATGAATGGGTTAGGAGGAAGTTGTTAAGGGCTGTTTTCAAGCATGGCGCTTTATTTTTAGCTGATAAATCATTTACTCAGGCATATTCTGGATGAAGTGCACATTCCTTAATAAATAAAGTAAGCTTGTTAAGAATGGAAACATTATAGATGGAGACAACACTTGAATACTTAAATTTCTGTTGAAGTTAAGCATCTGATTACATTCCTAGAAGTTTACAGTACTGTGGGGTATGGAAAGCTTCCTCTGCTTTTTTGACTTAATGTTTATTATTGGACATAGAATGTACCCACTGAAGTCTTTAATGGTGACCTGAAGTGATTTCATAATTTTATCCTCAACATCTTTCAACATTGTAATAGAGCGGAGCTAACAGTAATTGGTAAAAGTAGATTGCCACAGTTCTGTATGAAAAATACGTCTGTATGTGTTTGTCTCCTTTGCTGAATTTTGGGGTTTTAGTTTGCTTTAAAAAGCTGAGTACAGACCCATTATGTTTTTCTTTTCAGGGGCAGAAATCCACAATGAACTGTGGAGGTGCTTCTATAGTGCTGAGTTTTGGGTTGATGTTTTCTTTGTCAAACTGTGGGTTATCACTGAGCAAAAATCTACTGAGGAATTACAGTGAGTAGGCTGAACTGGATGGTGTTAGAGGTAACTTGCCATGTGAGATTTGAAATGCGGTCAGTCCTACGTGACTGCCTTTTACAGGTATTCTAAGACCTTCTTGAAGCTTCCTTGTTTCTGTCTTATATCTGGGATGCTATTTACCACTTTAAAAAGGCAGTAAAGGACTCAAGTGCTAAGTTAGTACTACAGAATTAAGATTTTCAAAGCACTGTTCTGTGGCTTAGGGAAAGGGGTTTTGGTGTTCTCCCCCTGACCCCAGCTCTGCTGTGATTTTTAAGCTTTTATTCAGGGATCCTTTTTTGTATTGCTTAATTGCTTTGTATGTGCTCATGTTCACAGGCTCTTCAAGATAGGACTAAAATTCAGTGAATTTTGACTTTGTGTCTAGTCTTTTGCACATTCTCATAGTGAAATACAGAAACATAAAATGTCAATGTGTGATGGAGATTAGAAGAAAAAAATCTTATTACCTGTGACAGTGTGACTGAAGTCAAGTCTTGCTTATTAGCTTCATCAATCAACTGTGACATTTTCTTCCAAGGCTTTCTTCTAAAGAGTACTTGAAGTTGAATACAGACTTGTCTTTAGCACCCAGAAGTGAAAATATCTTTCTGTACTGAGATGGGGAAACTGAGCTCACACAAAACAGGCATCCATCTACTGTTGATCTTTGAGGTGGGTCCTGCAGGTAGCTCTGTCTGTTGGTGTGAGGCAAAGCCACTTCTGAGTCAACACAAAGGGCTTTTGAACTCCATGGAACTGGGCTTTGAGACAACTTGTTCCTGAGCCTTTTTGGCATCAGAGCAGTTTCCCAGGATGTGTTCTGAGTTGGAGAGGTCTACGTGCTGTTCTTGCTATAACATCCAAAGACCTAAAAAAGAGTATGCTGTAATTAAGGTCATCAAAGATCCTCTGGTTTTACTGGCTTTTAAAATACATTTTAATGTTACTTTTACCTTTTACTCCACCTTGGGCATGAATGCAAGTTGGAAGGTGCAAGTAGTTATGTGTCTATTCCATCAATAGCATGATAAGCAATACTTGCTGAGAATTAGTATGGCTTGACCAAATTGGGGTCCTACAGTCGTTGGGGGTTTTATTTGAATTTAAGGTGTTTGTGTGTTATATTGGTACTGGCAGGCTTCCTGTAGATGCTTATTCTTGAATTGTAAGTCCCTTAAAATTACGTGTTCATGGTCAAATTGAGTGGTGGAGTCTTAGGGAGCAGTGGGGAGAGATGAGGTAGAGGGAATAATCTTGGTCTATATTCAAGCTAGGCTTGTTTCCTGGGAAACTCTGCAAATTATAAAGGATTTTTGAGATAAGCAGGTAGGTCCTAAACTAATTAAATAGTAAGGACTTGGGTATCCTGTCTTTCTTATAGAATACCAGAGTGTAGCTCAGGATATCTGAGACTCCCCTATAGTAGCGTCTACAGGGAAAGCAGAGAATCAAAGGCTGAAAGGGACTTCAGAGGTTCTCCAGCCCAACCTCCTGCTCACAGTGGGGTCATCTCTGAGGTCAGACTTCTCAGGGCTTCATTTAGTGGGGCTTGAAACCTCAAAGGATGGAAATGGCACAGCCTGTGCCCCTGCTTGACTACCATCTTGGCAGCAGGGGCGTGGGGAATTTACACCTTGTATTCAGGCTGAACCTCTCCTGTTTCTAAGTTTATGCCTGTTTTAAACCTTCCTGCCCTGCACTGTCCATTTAAGACTTCTCGATGAGCTCCTTATAGGCAATGGAAGTGTTGTTAGGTCCCCCCAGAACTGTCTCTGCCCTGGGCTGAATGAGCCCGTCTTCCCCACCTTCTTACCCATCATGTCAGTGGTCTCTGCTTAATTCTCTCCAATTTATTGGTGTCTTTTATTTGTTGCTGGGGCCCAAAACTAGAAAGTGTCTAAATGTGGTCCAAAGAGTGCTGAGTAGAGCAAAATAGTATCATCCCTCAGTCTACTTACTGGCTCTACTTGTGTTCATGCAGCCCCGGGAGCAGTTATCTGTCTTTGCATACTGCTGGCTCGTGACCAGCTTGCTATCCACCAGGACCTCAAGGGACATTTCATAACATGTATCAACTATTCTTCCCCTTTCTAATTCTAGTTATACAGATGGTTGGTGTTCAGGATAGAGAAGCATTAACATTCCCATAAAAAAAAGTAATATATATACATGCAGTAGCAAAGCACTTTTGGTGACACAAGGCCTAAGAGTGATTGTTGTCAGTCACAAATAATTACTTGCAGGCTTTTGAGGTAAATAAGAGCTAGGTGGCAACCCAGAATGCCACCTAGAAAGAAAAGTTGCAACTTGAAAATGGTATCATGATGGTAGTTGGTGGCACTCAGCTCAGAAGAACCTACTTTGAAACTGTAACAACTAAATTTAAAAATAAATACACAATTTATTTTTTTTTTCCTCTGCACTCAAGATGACTGATGCAATTACTGCCTTCTACTTCGAACATATGTCCTTTTTGTTTTGTGTGGGGAGGGAAGTTTAGATGAACTGTAATCTAATGATCGACATTCAACCTGCTCATCTTAATGGTTCTAGTCATTTGTCTCTTCAGTACAGCTATTCTTTATATTTAGACTATAAACCACCTAAAAATGTTGGCAATATGCCAGGTGAATAATTAGCTTGCAAGACAAATACTGTAAAAAAAAAAATAAATCTACCTTTCCTTTATACTTCACTCTGTAAACATGCTGATTTATATTAAATAACACAGCTATTTCCCTCAACTGCATATGCAGTTTTCTTAAAGACAGACAAGTTAAACCTTTGAGAAGCAAATATGCTTCAAAAAGCTCAAGTGTATGGGAGATCCAGACTGTGTCCTTGCTCCATCATTGTCAATCTAGAGCCATAGAACATGACTCTTTTCATGCCAAAGGGCAAGTTTTCAACACCGGGCCAGGAGATTTTCAGTGGGACAAGTGGACCTTGAAAGCCTTCCTGATCTGTGGACATCCAACTGGCTGAGGAAAATCTTTCCTTGAGAAAACAGGAGGCTGTAAGTCAAGTCCCTCTTTCTGACCACAAATGCCTTTTTTTTTTTTTTTTTTTTTCCCTAAGCACACCTAATTGACCTAAACTTTTTTAGCAAACTCTGAAGTGATGTAAATGTTCTCCAAAGCTGTAGCTGTTCATCTTGTTGACTGGGATACTGTAACAACTTTACTAGAAATAAAATAGAGTGCTAGTTCATTTTGTTTGGAACTTTATTTTTTCCCCACTTAAAAGAAATCTATTATGTTTTCAGAGGAAAAGAGGTTGGCAGAAATTAACATCATAGAATAGCTTGGGTTGGAAGGGACCTTTAAAGGTAATTTAGTCCAACACTCCTGCAATGAGCAGGGACATCTTCAGCTAGAGGAGGTTGGTCACAGCCCCATCCAACCTGACCTTGAATGTTTTCAGGGATGGGGCACCTACCACCTCTGGGCTACATGTTCTATTGTTTCATCACCCTAATCGTAGAAAACTTCTTCCTTTTGTGTAAATCTTCCCTCTTTTAGAGTAAAACCATTACCCCTTGTCCTATCGCAAGAGACCCTCTGAAGAGGCTTGTCCTCATCTTTCTTATAAGCCTCCTTTAAGTTCTGAAAGGCCACAACAAAGTCTCCTGAGAGCCTTCTCTTCTCCAGGCTGAACAACCCCAACTCTCCAACTGTCCTCATAGAAGAGGTGCTCTGATCACTTTTGTGTCCCTCCTCTGGACCTGTCCTATTAAGTGGTGTGTCTCTAAAGACTTATCACTAGTTGAACTTACTCAGCTGTGAATTGTGGTAACAATCTTTTTAAAGAGTTTAAACACTGTTTTCTTCACAGAAAATCTTTACTGAACTCCTTTAGAGGACCACTTACGGAGGTATGCGAAATGGGAAATGCTGCCCTTTCATCCTACTTGGTTGAAGATGACTGTAAATTCCTGCTTTCTGATTTTTCTTGTCTAGGCTGGGTGTCAGTTGCTTAATACCATGTGTGTATGTGTGTTCACTGTCCTTGTTTGAGGTAAAACAGAACTACCCAGTGGCCAACCTAGCCAAAATCACATCCATACAAGTGAACTGTTACAAGAATCACAGAGCATGACAACTTCTATCCCTGTACTTAGCAGACTACAGCATTTACAAAGCCTGACTGCCAGACATTGAGGTAATACTTTTACCTTATGATCCAAGCAGTATAGACTGTCTGTACTTCTGTTTGTACTGGAAGTCTTGCTTCGAGGTCTTGCAAACCTTTTTGGTAGAGTCAAGTGGAATTTGCTTTGGGGTCCAGCAGAGGAAACTGCTTTTAAGACCATAACTTTTCTATGGACCTAGTTATTGGCTGGACCTGTGCTGTAGGGAAGCCTGCAGGGTGAACTATTCCAATCCGAGCTGGACGGTTTTGACTTCTGTGGCATTGGGACTTCAGCTATAAAGTTTCTTTTTTATGATCTACACCCTGCCCCCTTTTAAATTAAAAAAAAAAAGAGAAGTATTTTTGTAATTTCAAGGGTGGCCTTTTAAAGGCTTCCAAATTTGGCGGTCTTAACTGCTTGCCATACTTGCTGTGTCACTTAGTTATGCTTTTTCTTTGCAACCAATAACCTTCATTTGAGTTTATCTTTTTGGGTACAAGGAGGGGTTTATGAACATCAATGAGCAGTCCAATTTTTAATGAGCATTCAAAACAAACTTGTAATTGGCTGTAACTGTTCTTGAAGGGAGAGTATCTTGAAGCTCCTACCATGCTGCATTTGGATGAGCGAATTCTGGAGTTTAGCCAAGTGGATCTTCTCTTCCTTTTAAAGCAGTAGTGAAGAAGCAGCATCCTTTTCAGCAAGGATCTTGATCAGAATCAAGAAGGAGCTGACCTCAGAGGCTGAAGCCAGCACACATTTTTAGAAGAGGTTGATTTGAGAGCTCCTAGCACTTTTGGTGTGTTCCTTACACTGCTGCCCTTACGGGTTAGATACTGCAGTGAAGCTTACTTTGTTCAAGTTGATGCTAAAAAGCTGAGACTCAGCTGTGATAATCTTTCACAAACTGTATGTTTTAAACAGCAAATTATTAGACTGGAGAAGGAGAGCAGGTTACATCCCCTCCAGTTTTTGCTGATCTCCTGTGCTCTGTGTGCTTGTTGTTGCTGAAGACCTATCAAAAGCTGTAGCAGGAAGTGTTAGGAGCCTGCCTACTGCCTTCCCTAATGAACATGAGTTTAATGTTAGCATCTCTGTCCTTGCAAGTAGGTGTCACTGCAGCCAGCGCCAATTACAGCTGTATTCAGGGGACAGCAACATGATTCAGCCAGTCAAAAACAATATAAATGAAGGAAGCTTTAACAGTTCAGGGATTATATATTTTTAGCAAGCTCTATGTGATGTAATCCAACCAGATAGCTGCATTTTTCTGAACTTAAATGCTTGTTCTGTTCCTGTCAGCAGGCAACAGCATAATGTAAGTTAACAAAAAGGAAGTAATATGACAATAAGATAGGGTAAGAAGGTCTTTAGCCTATCAGTGCTGGTAGGTCCTGCAAAAGAAAATGTGTTTAAGGTTCTCTATGTTTATTACTTCATGACAAGAGAGGCCAGAATTTGAAGGCCTTCAGGTATTTTTCAGTATGATGCATGCAGTGCTGATGAAAAATGAACTCTTAAACATCTCAATAGTGCAGCTTTCATTCAGGCCTTTGTGTGTGATTTGTACTAATACAGGGCTTGAAAGTGTGGTCTTCTTCACTTTAAGTCTTGGATGAAGCTGTCCCAATAGCAGACATGTAACAAGTACTCTGTTTTCTGGCAGCAAGCATAGAAGTCTTTTTGCCTTTTACAGCATATGAAAGACAGTAATCGGAGAAGCCCATATTTTAGTTAAATATCACTTCTATGTGACGCGAATATTCTACTTGGAAACCTGAAGTAAAGAGGTGATGAGTGGGCAGAGTCTGCAGTACATGGGCAGGGCTATATTTATGATGTTTCTTCTTAAATTCTTTCCATTTTTCTCCTCTACTGGAATTAAATAGTAATCATAATGAAAGTTAACTGTAGGACACCAGATGTCAGAACAAATGGGCAACCTGATCAACTGTACCTATGAAATTATACATATGAGATCTAAAAACGAAGTTGATCACCGGGAAAGGTCATTACCTGACACATCCTATAATAAATTAAATCATGACCCAATAGTAGCTCTCACTTTCATGCTACTTTTACCAAATGCTGGTGCAAATTCTGGGAAAGAGGGGCCTTTTAACAGCAGAGTGAGCTTGGTTTCTCCTAAAAAGACCACTTGAAAGCTGCTGTGAACCAGAGGTGCTTGAAGAACACAAGAGCTATTTGAAATTGTCTAGCTTTTTCTTCAAGCTTTCTCACTTAATTCTGTGTTCTTAGTGGAATTTTTTATCCCTCTGAAAAGAGGCATAGATAACACAGTCTGGTCAAAATGTGCTCAGGCTGAAGAGTGTGAACAAACTACGCTTTTTCATTTTGTTTCTACTGTCATGAAATTTCTTAATCTTTCTGATCTATTTCCATAGATGTTTGTTTCAAGAGCATTTTGGAAAACTGAAGTACAACTTAGTTTTTTCCTGTTAGTAAATACATCCCAATTCTATTTCTACAGCACTGCTATCACTTGCAAAGAAGAGGTCATCAGGGATCGATAGATTACGCCTCCAGTAACAGAAACCAAACCGTCACCATGAAACACTTCTTGAGGTAACTTTTTTTTTTTTTTTTTTTAAAAACGTGCTAAATTATTCCAGTTACTTCTATGCTGCAGTGAGGTTAAGTGTTTTAGCTGTTACCTGTAGTACAGAAGGTGTAAAGTAATTTATATTATATCACTTTCTATTCACTTAGATTTCACTATTTAATTAAAACTCTTTTAAATTAAAATTTCTTCTCCAGTTCTTTATAGAAGCAAAGAATGTAGGAACTGTCTTAAGGGACTGGAGCAGCAATGTAACAGTAGTGCCTGATACACAAGGGGAGAATAGGAGAAACGATATCATAGCTTGAAAAATGTTACGTGTGTTTTCTGTTGTGGTGTGGGTTTTTGTTTTATTTTATTTTTTTTATTTCCTTCCTCTTGTCTGCTTTCTGAATTTTTGGAGTGTTATTTGTGAAAGTGGAAAAAGGGGAGATGTTTGGTGAAGACGTGCAAATGTTTTTGAAGCCAACTGTACTCAATTTGGGGAGAAACTCCTGTTACTGGCTCTTGCATATGACTTGCAGTTATTATCTATGAACCAGAAGTAGAACGGGGGCTTTTCAGACACCAGCTGTAGGTGCAGGAAGCCATATTGTCTTTGTTCTGTAGTTACCAGAGAGAGTTGAGCACTCCTAGAAACCAACACAAATCAAGAGCTTGATTTGTTTATAAACCAAAGAAATTATACTCTGTCTGGATAGGAAAAATCTTCTGGAGGGCTGAAGCATATGCTTCTGTATAGAGCATCTGTCACTATATTTTTCTCTCTTTTTAGACTGTTTATAGCAAAGAATCCTATACATTGTGGATATCAGCATCATTACCTCTAGGCTGATCATCTGTAATGATTTTGCTGCCAAACCAAACTTAGTTTAAGTATTTCTGTGGAGTGTTTGGGTCAATTTGAGCCAGCTGCAGAAATACCCTATAAGTGGGATATATACAGGTTAAAAGTATTTGCAATAACCTACAAGACAGCTAAGGTATAGCAAGCCCATGTGCTCACCACCCTCACCACCAGTCAGGAGGGAAAGGATTGGTCCCTGCAGCTTTGTGGCCCAGATCCTGGCTAGTCCCAAGTCTTTCACCAAATCCATTGATAATGATCCAGTGATCTGATGGTTCACAGCTAGCATGGCCAACGCCTCGGCAGTGTTTTTCCTCTTACAAAACTTAGAAAATCTCTCTCGTAGTATGTTTCTAATGCAAAGTTCAGTCACTGAGGGAGACAATAAAAAGATATGAGAAGATACATATTGTGCCATGGAGTAAGACTACTTTAAAAAAACTGAAGTCCTGCAACATTTGCACGATTGCAAAACTTCAAAATAAGTCCTAAATTGAATTGGTTGCTTGTGCAGTCTCACTTCTCAATCTGAATTACTTTCTCTAATCCTGTGACTGTGTTGCACATCTGAATAGCAAAGGAAGGGGCTTTGCTTACACAAACGTAGGTACTTGGACATCTAGATCTTTTATAAGAATATAGGTTTTTAAACTGAGGGATCCTTGATGTAACAGAACTTGGCTCTTCATCTGCTTGCTTTCAGCAGCTGCTGCTCTTCAGTGAAAGGAAAACCTTTTTTTTTTTTTTTTTTTTTTTTAATAAACAGTCCAGTACATGGAATAACTCTAAACCCTTAAATTTAGGGGATTGCTGTTGGTCAGGAAACTACAGGACTATTATGCTTATATCTCTAATCCAAGGCGATGCCTGAATGAAAATAGGTTTTAGTTTGTCCTATAAGTCTTTTCTGCCTCAGCTTGCTTTGAGATAAATTATTCTTAAAGTCTGAAATATTACTTATGAAATAATAAAACGGTCTCTGTGAGATACTTAATCTTTCAGTGCTTTCTGTTTTTGTAAAGGGGTTTTGAGGAGTCTGTCAGTGACACTTCCACTTGGACTGTAACTTATCTTAAACATCTGAAATAATAACAACTCGGTGAAGCAACTGTAGCAGACACTTAGGTTTTTTCAATAAAACCTAGGAACTTGACACCTTCTCTTGATCTACTGCAAAACAGTCTGTAAGCACTAGCAGATTTTAAGTATAAGTTCTCTCTTACTGGAGTCACATCAGATAAAATGAAAATCAAGTCAGCAAAAAGCAAGAGCAGGGGAGAAGTATGGAAAGCTGCTGTTAAAAGCTACTCTTATGTCTTCCTTCGTTGCCACGGTGACTTGCTTTTATGTCTAAATGGAGAAATAAGGTGGATTTCAGTTGTCAAGTCTGCAGAGGCACAGAGTGAAAAAAATTTCTTGTGTTTTAAAGGAGCTAATAGCAGGCTTGCTTATGGCAAAAACAGTTATCGGTACATTACTTCTTGGTTGACCTTGTATAAAGATTGTAAGTTATACAAATAAACCAAAGGCAATCGAGTTAATTAGCTCCAAACAAGGTAGTGTCATCTACTTATTTGGACAGGTCGTCATCCTTAAATAACTTGTGTCCTTCACTTCTCAAGCTGTAATCAGAATTCTCAGGAAGAAGATATTGATGTGTAACATTTTTTTCCCCTAAGCTGAGTCCGTCCTTCAGGAAAAATAGTTGTGTTAAGAGTCTTTCCTAGTCATAAGACCTAAAACAGGACACGCTGGAAAGAAAATGATGTGTAAATAGATTCAGTGCCTTTTATGTTATTCTCTTAAACTAGCGGGTTTTGCGGGCGGAGTGGCGGTGTTGATTTTTGCTTGATTTCTTTCTGCCATTTTAACTCCACTAGATACCAATGGGTATCTTTTTGAAGGTTTCACTTTCCCTAAAGTTCTTGTCGTGTTTTTCCTGGAACCCAAGTAAAAAAGTACTTTTTTTTTTTTCTTCCTCTCTAATGTAGCAGTGATCTCAGATTCCAGTGACACTTTCTGTGAGCCAAGTTGAGGGAAGTATGCTGGGTTGTGTTGGTATTGCCCAGGAGCTAACAGGTAGCTTCTGATAACCAGCTGATTGACATCAATGACAGGGAATAGGTAATCCTGACTTCCCCTGGGAGGATGGCTGCATGTGTTTTCAATTATACAGCATCCTTCACAAGGGAACTGTAGGTTGATTGGACCTGTGTGCATTTTATTATGTAGTTTCTTCTTTATTTTTACCTGAATAAATATTTCTATGAGCTCTTGTAATGCACTTTGTATGTGCAAATGTAGATCTGTAGGTTTGTACAGTTGAATGCAATACAAGAGGATAAGGAGCTTGTATTGGGATGGGGAAGAGTAGAGTGCAAGTCTGAGGAACACCTTCATGCTTCAGTCCTTAAAGCTCATGTCAGAATCTGAAGTATTGTTGTACATGATTACGAAAACTGCTGTTGAAACACAGTATTTTCTGTGCTGAGAATCTGCAAAGACAAGCAGAAAAAAAAAAAACAAAAAAAAAACAACACACAAAATAACCCCAACCCCAAAAATCAAAACAAAACCAAACAAAACCCAAAAACAAACAAGCAAACAAAACAAAACAAAAAACAAACAAACAAAACCAAA
>VZRU01021335.1:68298-85527 GCA_013398155.1 Pedionomus torquatus | reverse complement strand
TAGTTGTAGGGCCTAATACCCAACTCATAGATAAATTACTACTGGCTTGGTTGGGTACTGGATTGAATTTATTACACAATGTTAATTCCTTATTAAATCAAGATGTGTTCTTTGCATTGAACTGCTTCTTAGTTTGGACGCCTGATCTGTTGTTTAAAAACTCTGGCAGATTCTGACGTTTAAAGAATGTTATTGGTAGGTTTTGGTTCTTTTAGTTCATCAGTTGACTTGTCTCTCTCCACCTCTGCTGCAGAGATAAAAGACTTTTGCTGAAATTAATGTTGATATTTCTGTAAATGTGAGTGCATTAAATTGATAGAATTAGAAATGTGTGTGTGTGTGCGTGTGTGTGTACCTTCAGATTTGCATAAGTAAATAAAAGTGTATGTGGACCTTCTCTTTACAATCATCTCCTATTGTGTAGTAAAAAAAAAACAACAAACTGAAGAAAGCTTTTAATCAATCATATGTATCTATATTCTGTGTCTTTACAGTGAAGGTGTTGTTCATGTTTTATGTGAAGAAGTTATTTTTATTTTTTTTCCTCTTAAGGCTGTATATCCATGCCAAAGTGAACCAGCCCTTAGTAAAAATGAATTGGTGTTAACATCGGAGTCCATCATGAAGAAGAATGAATTTCTTTGCTGCCGAGACAGTTTTCTGCAGGTAATTATCTCGCTTCCTTATCACACTGTGATTAACTTAGCTTTATCAATCAAGGAAATGAAATAAGTTCTTTGATGCTCTGTAGGGGCAATGGCTGAATTTCAAATGTTAGTGGCAGGAGTAGAGGTTTATCAGTAACATATTTCTGTATGTTTAAGGCATGGGGATGTAGTACTAGTATTTTTAATTCTTATTAAAACAGTTGTTCATGTTCAACACAGGAACTCTAGAAATGTGAGGAAAATATAGTGATTTTCAAGTAGAAGGTGTCACTCTTCTGAGATACCTTGCTGATATTTCTCTCCGTAGCAATATGGTATGGTAGTTACTTGCTTCCTCCGGGACCTCATAAATAAAATAATATAGATTGACTGTATGTAAGAAACCACCGGGACTGTTATACTCTGTTATGCCTATGTTTTGATATCCTCAACTTTCTGACTAATGGGTTTTACACATTTGCTTGGTTTTTTGTACTAGAAACACCAGCTATACACTTAGTTTCCCTGCTTTCCAATGATACTAATCCAGAACTGTCATATGAAGTGCTTTGCTGGACAGGGCTTATCTTCCGGGGAGGACTTGTATGTCTTCTAAGGATGAGTGAATGTTCATGTGACTTCTTGCACTCTGAGTTTTAAAAGTTGTTGTGTTTGAAAGAGTGTTAAACAATATTAATATTTATGAGAGCGGCCACACTTAAGGCTACTTTGGGAGAGAGTGATTAAAAACTGTAGAATTCAGCTGCCTGCGGACACATAAAGCTGTTACCGTGATGAACCTTCTGATTATTGGCAGTGATGAGAACATGAATTTAAGGACCTGCTTTTAAAGGGTTTCTTTTAAATAGATCAGAATGCCTCATAGCAAAGGTGACTTAAACCTGATTTACAGTTCTGTTGCTGGAACAGAGTTCAAAAAATAATCATATCCATACTTGAAATACGCTGTAAACCTTAACTGCATCTCTGAAGGAGAAAACTATGCAATATATGAATATCAAAGTTTGGAGACAAAGCTGTTCTTTGGAGTGTACATCTCTCTAATAGTTTTAGAAAAATCTCTAAATAATTGCTGTTAATTTCAGAAGCACAGATATGATACATCACCTTAGTGGTAATTACTTTAATGTTAGATTTTTAAGTTTTAGATACTATTACATTTTCTTCTTTCCTTTCCTTTTTTTTTTTCTGTTCCTCCTTGAAGACATTAACTGAGACAGGTTATGAAAAATATAATGAGGTAATTGTAGCATGTGTGTGCACTGTGTGAGCATTTATGTTAGTGCTTTTAGCTAAAGCTGTGTGTATAGTGCTAAAGTAACCGATTAGCATATATACATTGCTGCTTGTTAAATTATAATGTAGGTGTTCATCACAGTAATTTACCCAGTTCCTTTTTAATGGTGTAAAATTATGACATGTAAATTAATACCCATAGGTGAACCTGAGGATCTGAGGACATTTTCTTTTAGTATATGACTTTCCTTTCTAAAACTGATTCTTTCAACTTTTAGGGATATTAGCATGGTGGTTTTGGGATGCTTTCCCTTCTTGTCCTCCACTTTCCTTTCAAGAGGAGAGACATTTTTATTACTGTTATTTTACCAGGAGGTTCCTATAATGGGCTTATCTATTATAGTTAGACATACTGTTTTCTGGACAAGCCTTTTTCTGACAAAGTAGCATTCATTCTACTTGCCCTTTGCCCTCACTGGAGGGAGTTTAACTGATGGAAAAGCAGGTTGTTGGCTGCCACACTTTCAGTTGTGCTAATATTTTTAATCTGTGTTTTAATTTATTAAGATACAACTGAAGGGAAATTTTTTCTTCATATTGAAATTGGGAAAAAATCTTTAGAAAGCCTCACAATTAAAAAATTCAGTCCTCCTTCTGTGTTTTATTGGAGATTATAGAATATGAGTGCTGGGGAGTGTGGTGCAAAAGTGGAAAAGGCTCAGCACAGAGCCAGTTGTTGCTGTCAGAGGTAGAGCTGACCTGAAGGGTCTGCCTGGACTTGAATGGACTACTGCTGAATCACGTGGGATTGTCTCTACCACTCCATGTTTCAGTGGGCTGCTTACCTGAGGATTCGTGCATAGCGGTGCTTCATGTATAGAAATGATCCCACCAGCTTAAGTGCTGGGAAATGCATTGCAAACACCTGAGTGACTGGGCGTTGTACCCCAGACTGCTATTTAGACTAAAGATCAGCTCTGCAGGAGCTGACACGGCCACGTTCAGCCAGAGTTTACGGAGTCAGTTTGGTGCCTTTCTGTTAAGTAAGTCCAGACTAAAAGACTTAATAGGTTTAGACTGTGTGAAAGAAGACCTGTTTTTTTGAGCTCCCTCTGGAAGTTCTGTACCTGTGCTTGTAGAGGACAGTGTTGCACCAAAGATAACTCCATAGAAACAGACAGGCTCAGGAAAGAGAGCACTATGTTTCCTTTCTATTTGTAGTATAAATTAAACCATAGTTTGGATGAACTGCCAACACATAATACAAAGGTGTCAGGAATAGTTAATTTTCTTTTCTAGTTCTTGTGCATGAATAAAACTTTGGACAAAGAAAAATAAATCTCTTCAGAGATTTATCTTTTCTGTCTCACTTTTCCTTTTTGACTCTTTGTTTTTGACTTTTAGTTTTGGTGCATTGTAGTTGTCAAAGTGGAAAAGTTGACAATAAATAGTTTGCCATAGTGCTGTTTGCAGTCCTGTGCTGTTTTGGTCTTAGGTCTGCCCTATTGGGGCCTTTCTTTCATGACCACGTGACTGAATCTTCAGCCGGTACGACAACTTCTCTTGAGGAGTTGGTGGTGGCAATACAGTTATTATTACTGTCCTGGGGTTTCATGTGAGTAGATGAATAACTCAAAGAAATTAGTCTTCAGCAGACTGGAGGGAGAAGTTAGTGTTACATCTTCCACCTTCTTCCCCTCCCTTCCTGCCCCTCCACAAAAGAAGCATCTTTCAAGACAGAATTATTATTGAAGTTTCTTAATGGTTTTTCTTTCTCTACATTATGTTCTGAGTGATCTTCTGCAAGTCCTGCATCTTGCAATGTTGCTTTTCTTTTTTTCACTGGTAAAAACATTAATTTTTCTAATACCACATTATTACTTAACACTTACTTTAGGAAATAAAATACCATTCTCTGTACAAAGATTTCAGGATCAAAAACCTCTAAAATGAGAAAATATTTCATTTATGAATTAATATGACTTACTGCAGGGCGAAAGGGGCAAAAGCACATGAACACATCTTACCAAGTGGGAAAACAACTTGAAGCATCCATTCTAGCAGCACACACCTGTTGTCAGTACTTTCATCTGAGATTTGTTCTAGTATTTACAGAAAATAATGTACTATCTGAAAGTAACTGGAATACAAGTGAAAATGGTATTTTGAGAACGTGAGGATACTGTTAGGATGTAGTAGAAGTGTTTTGATTACGATTTATGAAACGCCTTTCAAAAAAGCAGTCACTTAATACATTTACTCAGTTTTGCAAGTACTTTTCGGTGCTTGACTGCTGCAGTGGATGGAAGGCGTCTAGGACTGATCCTTTCCGAGGTGATGTTACACAGTTGTCATCCTGGTTGTCAGGCTGGACTGATGGGGTGGAAAGGGTTTAAAAGAACTCTAAAAAAAGAACTCTAAAAATCAACCTATTCACTCCTCGTAAGTCACTGTTGAAGTAGATGGGAAGGATGCCCCATCCCTGGAGGTGTTCAAGGCCAGGCTGGATGGGGCTTTGAGCAACCTGCTCTAGTGGGAGGTGCCCCTGCCCATGGCAGGGGGGTTGGAACTCAATGATCTTTAAGGTCCCTTCCAACTCTAACCATTCTTTGTGGGTTTTTTTTTGTTTGTTTGTTTGTTTATATTTAGGTTTTGATAACTTTGTATTCTGGTAATGACTTGCATTGAGTGCACCTCTATGAAGAGTTTAATCATCAACTCTTTAATTCATGACCTGTAGCGTACATACCTGTATTTGAAGCATAATGCCTATATAATGTTTCATAGAAATGTTGAATATTTTTTGAACAATACTGTTCAAGTTTATGTTCCAGTAAAGACTGCTAGAATTACTTGTGGGTAAACCTGCTGAGAGTGAAAGGTATTCCTGCATGTTAAGTGCTGTTATTGGGCAGACAGATATATATACAAAGCATAGAGAAGTTATTTGAACTACTAGGTAGAAACTGACATGCATGGATCAATTTCAAGGTTTTTTTCCCCCTCAAATAAAGTTCATCTTGAAAGGCTGAAATCTGTCCAGCAGGTGTCTTATATATACTTCCTCTCTTGCTGCAGTCTTTCCACTTTGACTGATATTGAATACTGAGAAATGAGTGGGAATATGTTTGTGTCAGCATACATAGAAATTAACAAGTTGGACACTTTTATTATTATTATTTTGGTAGTAGATTTGGTTTTGGTTTGTGGTGGGTAGGAAGGAAAGATCAACCAAGGTTAAATCTTAAATTTTAATGTGTGCTCAGGAAGGATGCTTTTATTCAGCATGGACCATATTCCTCATGTACTGCTACTAATTTGTGGTTGCACAAGAGTGAATCTGGTTTGCTAAATTCTAGTGTACGTGTGTGTCCTAAGTTTTGATGTCCCTCTCCTCATATTGTAATAAAATTCAATAAATTCTAATTCATATTGTTAATTTATTACTGTAAACATTCCATTTGGAGCTCTAAGCAAATAACTTATTACTGAAGACTTCAAAATGAAGACCATGTCTTTGCTCACTGTTGTTTCGATGTAATTTCAGGAAATTAAAAAATTCATCAAAGGTGTTTCTGAGAAGATAAAAAAAACTCGGGACAAGTACGGCATTAATGACAATGGCACAACAGAGGTAAATAGTTTCAAGTGGGTGATTATGTAGCTATTTTATATCTTCATAAGCTATTGCTTTTCTAACTGCTGTAGTCTCCTTTCAGCCACGAGTTCTGTATCAGTTGGATAGGATTACTCCAACACAACTAGAGAAGTTCCTCGAAACTTGTAGGGACAAATACATGAGGTAAGTGTTTAGCCTCGTACTTTCTCTCAATGTATTTCCCCCTCTCATGCCTTCCAATAGAGTGTTTATTGCTTTGTTGGCAAGTCTGGGAGTGTATCTCGCTATTTTTACTGTATGCATGTTGGTTCTGTTGTGAAGGCAATACAAATAAAGAGTAAGAAACAACTGACCCCAATGATATAAATGTCATACTGCGGATGTTCTTATATTTTATTATCCACTGAGAGTTGTTTCATTCACAGACTCCTTGGGTTTGTTCATTGGCATGCAGCCATTGGTGACATCTGCTTTGTGGCCCCGTGCTCACCTGCATCACTGTTCACTTGTGTTATTTCTTTTTGTAGATTATTCATGTATATATTAATTTCTTAACTATTTTAAAGCAATAATCAGTTTTCTGCTTTCAGTTTTTAGGATTCCTTGCTCACATTTGTCTTAAGTGTTCTGAAGCACTACATGCCTTTTTCACTGTAGTAGGCTGTTTTAACATAGTATATTGTACTGATCTGACAGCTGATGGATGGCACCCATGAAAAGGATCTAATTGATAGCCTGATTTTTTTGTTTTGTAGACTATTGTCACTTTGCCCAGATTAGTCTTTCAGCTGGGATTTCAGTAGTTTTGGGCTACCTATGACATGAATGTTAAAAAATGTGCAAATAACAGCGAAAACAATATCTGCTCCTTAAATAATTTTGGTTTACAGTCATGCAGAATTAATTCCTGTAAAAGTTACAAACTAACTCACTATTATAGAGCATTTTTACTTGTAAGAGCTCATCAAAGAAAAAGCAAGCATCTAATACAAGTTAGATTGATTTAGGAATCAGTATTGTGTCTTAAATTTGGAGGCTGTATTTGCTCTAGGAAAGCAGATCGGATTGCATTCTTGTGCACGTTGAAGAATGCTAACTGCAGGATCAACAAAATTGTAAGGGAGAATGTAAACCACCCCTCACATCTTCATGAGGTCAAATAGCATAGTGGTCCTTTTTTTTTGGTTTGGTTTTTGTTGGGTTTTTTTTGGTCCTGTTAGGACAACCAGTTCTCAAAGTAAATAAATTTTAGAAAGGGGCAAATGTGGGAATGAGGCCATGACATGCATAACTTAGGGGGAAAGTAGGTCATCACTATAGGGCTTTTGAATAAGATGAAAACAAGAAGGCATTAATATCTGGATTTTGTTCTCATTAAAAAGTAATCTGCATAACAATTTCTTAAAGAAGACTTAATAAAGGTCTCTCATGCTTAAACACATAAAGGGGAGTTTCCCTGAATGGGGAATCCTGAATCTACTGCGTGATGGTTAGGAGAAAGAGGACAAGTGTTTAATTCTCTGTTCTGGGTGTTACCCTGGATCTCTATGCCCTATACGACAGGACATTTTTCTTGCCTTGCGTGATACCAGTGTCTTCAGTATAGCTGATGTTTAGCCTCTTTCTTACTAGTTTATTAAAAAATGCTAACAAGCTTTTCACGTATCTACCAGAATAGTTTCTGTCTTAACTTGCTTTAGGATTGTATACATTTTTGAGTTCTATCTCTTTTTCTGTATTTTTTATGAGATAATTTCTTTCCCAGGGCACAGATGGAGCCTGGGTCTGCAGTAGGGGCTCTTTGTGCACAGAGTATTGGTGAGCCCGGCACACAGATGACTCTGAAGACTTTCCATTTTGCTGGCGTAGCTTCAATGAACATTACTTTGGGTGTGCCAAGAATCAAAGAAATCATTAATGCTTCAAAGGCTATTAGGTACTAATATTGCTTTGTTTTGTTTTTCCGTTTGCATGAGTGAAATCTGATGGATAAATTTATAGTATGTCTTGGCATTTCCCTGTTCCAACTAATATATTAGAGAACACTGAATCCATTGAATACCCAAACAAGAAAATCTGATGTCTTTCTAATGAAGTGATACTTAGAGCCAGAGAAGACACAAGTTCTATTTTTCTGAAAATCAAATGAGGTGAAGCGGTTACTGATTAAGTTGAATATTCTGTTAGGTGTCTCTTATACATTGTGAAACTTTCTAGTGCTTAGACTACCTGAAGCATACCTGTACCTAGGTATACACGAAGCCATACTTAAATATTACTACAGTAACATACGCCATTAAAAAAAAATAAAATCATTATTTGTGTTCTCTGTTGTGTGGGGGCTTGTTTTTACCAACCTGAAGTACATGAAAAATCATTTTCTTAAATATACCTGAAGAAGCTGAAGGTCTCTCTGTGTTGTTAAAAACTTCGCTAGATGGTGAGGTTTCATAAGATGTAATTCAAGTAACCATCTGTAATCTAGCTAAGCAATTTCTTCCCTGGTTAGTTTGGGGTTTTTTTTTTGGTCTGTTTATTCTTTTCAGCACCCCTATTATAACAGCACAGTTGGACAAAGATGATGATCCTGATTTTGCCCGTCTGGTAAAAGGAAGAATTGAGAAAACTTTATTAGGAGAGGTAGGAAAAAGTATATTATTGCTAATGCTTGAAGTGTAAACATTAGCCCATTGCTATGGGGCATTTTAACCATTTTCATGTGCTGTTTTGTCTTTACCTCTTACAGATTTCAGAATACATTGAGGAAGTGTTTCTTCCAGATGATTGTTTCATCCTAGTGAAGCTGTCTTTAGAGCGTATTAGACTACTGAGACTAGAGGTGAGCTGTTTCGTTCTTAGGCAGAATATGCCTTGCGTAAATTCCAAAGGGTCTCTTAATCCTGAGAAACAAATCTCATCAGTGGAAGTTAAACAAAGAAAGTGAAGAAATTATGTCCCCTGGGTACATCACATCTGGGCCTTGTTTCTCTTGTAAAGTTGATAATTTTTTCTTGTTTGGAAATGAGAGAACATAAATTCCTTTCTTGGCCTGTCTGATGACAAGGATATAGTTTCTGTCCATTAGTTAACATATAGGCTGGTGCTTTCAGCATAGGGTAGTATTTAATGCAGAGTAACCATTTTTGTTTCTTTTTCAGTACTTATTTATATTCTGTTACAGTTGCTGCATGTATTTGAGCAGATATATGCATGTTAAAAGAGGTGTTTGCTGGCTGACTTTTGCCACAGGTGAATGCAGAGACTGTGCGCTACTCTATTTGCATATCTAAACTCCGAGTAAAGCCTGGAGATGTTGCTGTCCATGGAGAAGCAGTTGTATGTGTGACCCCTCGGGAAAATAGCAAGAGTTCAATGTATTATGTGTTGCAGTCCCTGAAGGAAGAACTGCCAAAGGTGAAAACAAAGGCTGTCTTAGGTTTTTGTGGGAGGCAACTGGTAATAATAATCTGGGATTCTACGGTAGGAAAACAAAGGGATTCTTGGCAGCATTGACAGAATCTGAGTATATAACTCTTAGATAGTGATGCTACTAGTCAGTATAAATAAAACTGAAGCCTCCATGCTTTGCTTACAACATTCACTGCAGCATTCTGAGTACAGCAGTTGTATGAAATACTTACATCTTCTCCAGCTTCACCTAGAATTGAACTGTGTGACAGTATCTCGCATTTTTGCAGCTTTCGTTGGGGAGATAGTGTAGTTAGGATTTTAAAAATTTGGATAAGCACATCTTATTAGCAGGATGCCCTTTCACTTGTGTGGATCTACCACCATTCAGAGACTCGGGTCTGACTGAGGATTTCTGGCATAAGATGTAAAGTGTAGGTAGTGAGTAAGGTTTATAGTACAGTGTGCGTGTCACATTTGCACTAGTATATTTAAGAGCAAGAAATCTTATTTTGTATTCTTTTAATTGAGTATTGACTTCAAAGATTTAATCTTCTAAATAGGGTTGAATGCTGATACCAGCCTTTTTTGCTGTAAACATCATTACTGTAAACATCAAAGTTACTAATTGGATATTTTTGTTTTGTTGTGTGAAGATTGTAGTGCAAGGTATACCAGAGGTTTCACGAGCTGTCATTCATGTAGATGAACAAAGTGGAAAGGAAAAATACAAGCTTCTAGTTGAAGGTGATAATCTGCGAGCTGTTATGGCTACTCACGGAGTGAGAGGAACAAAAACGTCCTCTAACAACACGTACGAGGTAATGGTCAAAGGGATACTGTGGAGTTTTCTCCGTAGCTGCTTTATTACAACTGCTTATTTGTGCTCCGATGCAGCAGTTGATATCTAATCAAGCATGATTTCAATAGTTGTCAGAATGCATTAACACAAGAGAATAATTCAACTGGCAGCACTCTTCTCTTCAAAGAAGCTTTTTCTGTAAATATATTTAAAATAGAGAAACGCAAGAGGGTAGTAATGGATATGGAGTATTCTCTGACAGCAGGTGGTATTTGTTCCAGGAATATATTTAACTCTGAGCATTTGGTTCTTGATTAATCTAACATAATCTCTTGTGTAGGTAGAAAAGACACTAGGAATTGAGGCTGCTCGGACGACCATTATCAATGAGATTCAGTACACGATGGTGAACCACGGTATGAGCATTGACAGGAGGCATGTCATGCTGCTGTCTGATCTGATGACTTACAAGGTTTGTACTGTGCTGCTTCTAAATGTTTCATTGGCCTGTTTGTACAAATGAATTTCACCGTGTTTAAGGAGGACAGATGAGCTAGAGAGGTGGAAGTCAGTTACAGATTTAAAGAATTGCAAGTTGTATTGAACAAATACCATTTGTATATCAAACAAAATGATTGATTAGTCTCCTTCTTGGGTTGGAGGGTCAGGAGCAGGAAGAAGGTCTATTTTGACTAAAACCAAGTTGATATAATGAGTAGCGAATCATAATTTCATATTAGGAATAGGAATCCTAAAAAATGTGATATGAAAATCAACTGTCTGGGTAACTATGCATGCAATTTAAGGCTTGCTGTGCAGAAAACCACATGGGATGTGGTTCATAGCAGCTGTGCTGTGTAAGAGTCAGAGGATACGGACGTTACAAATAGAATCAGATTACGCGTGGGGTATGAACAGTCTTCTAGAACTTGTTAGTAGAAAACCCTATCTGTTCCTTATGGATTGCCTGCCTCTCTTTTGCATCCAATATGTTTTTTCGATTTGAGTACATTTAGTGAAGTGAGACTTTCCACTTCGCCTGCCAGAGTGCAAGGGTTTAATTTGGGTAAAATGGATGAAGGAGTTCTGACATCTTCCAACACTGTGGGGCTTTGTTGTTCCGAGCTGCAGCCGTCCCCAGGGCTGGCCCTCAGGGGCTGCCACACAATAGTGGAAAAGGGCATCAGAGTGCAGTGTTTCACACATTTTGGGCTCCTACCATGCATTCTTTTGTCTGTATCTCTGACTTGCGCTTCTGTGTGGTCTCTTATAATCAGGATGTTTGTTAGAAACAGAGGCAGAAATAAACCAAGTTAGTCTAAAAAGCTAATTTTATTCTGGAGAGTGAAAAAGGGAAGGTTTAACATCATCTGTAATCTCCTGGCAGCTGAAGTCAGACTTATCAGTAGACAATAGGCAGTAGTTTCAGACCATGCTAAAGTTTGTAGCTCAGCAACTAATTGCTAATAAATGTGGTCATGTTTCTTTCAATCTTTCCAATATTCTTATTTGAAAAAAAATCCCTACTAACCATTAATAACAGCTTCTGTTGTGTATGAGAAGTCACTTCTGTTATATTTAAATATTTATTACTACCAAACTGTTAATCTTCAGGATTATTAACTGTGAAGCAGCGTATTATGACAACGCTATATTGTAGACAGTAACCTTTTTACTTAGTAGTTGTTTTGTGTGTGTGTGTTAGAATGAAAACTACAATTGTTTTTTTCACGTGATTTGCATCTTCAGCAAACATAACTGTCTTCCAGCCACTCTTGTGATAGTCTTTGGGTTTTTTTTTCCATCAATCAAGGGTGAAGTGCTGGGCATTACTAGGTTTGGACTGGCGAAAATGAAAGAAAGCGTGTTGATGCTGGCTTCTTTTGAAAAGACTGCAGACCATCTCTTTGATGCTGCCTACTTTGGACAGAAGGATTCTGTTTGTGGTAGGTATTGCAAATTCGCTTGCCTCTTACAGTTCGTGGCCCTTACCCGGCATCTGTAAACCTCTTCAAAGTGCTGTGCGACTGCCAGATCTGGCCATCACTAGTTACCTCTTTGAATTGGAGGGATGAGACCCAAATGTTTGCAAACCCAAAACACTCATGGGCTTGCATCTCCAGAGTAGGAAAAAAACTACTAACGGTGCCAAGGAAAATGAGTATGTAACCAAAATCAACTATAGCCAAAATCAACTATAGGTGCTGAACTGAATGGTATTTCAAATCGGTGCTTCTCCCAAATGTGTGGGTGTAGTTCTAGACTATGTAGCCTTTGAATCCCTTATGTCTTGTAAGATGCTTTTTTTCCCCTGAACAAAACAGGGACCAGCTGATTCCTGCTTTACATTAAGACAAGCATTTCTGAGAATTGCTGATGTCAACTCTCAGTGGGCAGATTGGGCTGAAACTAGAGCGGGGGGAGTACCTCCAGTTCCAGCAGCGTCCGCTGTGGAAGCAGGATGAGCAAGAGGTACTGCTATCTGCAGGCCACTGTTTAGAGACAGAGTTGATTTACCTTTCCATCCCCTTCCCAAGGAGTAGCCAACAGCACTCTCATTTCTAACTTAAGAGTGGGAACTGGCAGCTGAAGGTCCCTGCTGTGATATTCATTCATGAGGAGGTGGTCTGGAAGGGAAGTGTCAAGAATATGCTCTGCAATAAGAGCAGTCGGACCAGCTTCATCTCTGCCTGGCTTCTTCCAGCTGAAAGCGAGAGCAGCAGTTCATAGCTGTCAGCCAGATTACTAGATATGCAATTGATTTTAACCGGTAGCGTTACAAGACATTGTGCTGGAGGAGGCTTGGATGGTCATTAGAGCAGAGTGTGCTGTCCTGGCAGTTGTTCTGCCATCATCAGCATCGTTATCTTCACCCGTCCGCAGTGATTGTCATCGGCTCCTGGTGTATGTTAATCTGAGCGGATACAGGACATACACTTGGTTGGTGACAGTGGCATCTTCTGTCCAAACACTGTCTGCTCTACATGACTGCTTTGAGATGCTGGGGTAGAAGGGCTCCTGCTTGTACACATGGAAATATTGCAAGGGAGGAAGGATTTCCCAAATAAAATTGCAGTTTCCATAGTTCAGAGCTTGTCTCAGCTTGAAATGTTATTGTGCAAAGCCAGGTAAGTTGTATTTTGTTAGGTGTTACAGGGGTATTTCTTTTATCCATTGTAACCCATGCGCTGTAGGGGCTGTACAAAATAGTGAGCCTAAATATATGGTAAATAAAAACAAAGAATTGTATTTTGCACAAGATTAAGTGCATGATGTTGCGTTATATACATGGTCTACTATACATAGTAGAAATAGACTGAGAGCAAAAATACTGACTCTTCTTTCATACACATTTACGTTATCCATCAAATCTTGCCAGAATTTTAAGTAAATTGTCATCCTTTGCATTCAAAGATGCAATTATGTATTGTTGTTTTCCTAAGCATTTATGTGAAGGACAAGACTCTTACCTGCTTGAGAATACGCAAAAGTGTAATTTGGATCATAGTAGTACGCCAAGAATAAAACCACTGGTATCTGATAGCTTGTTTTTTAATATGGAACCTTCTTTGGAAAAGTAGACATCAGTAGAGCTGGAATATAAGTGTGTCTGCACATTGCTGTGAAAAAGTCATAGCTATCAAAAATCATATGGACAGACTAGATCTTTAAATTCAGAACAAGCACTGTCTGAATTGTGAGAATGCAAGTAGTGGGTAGAGTTGAAGTGGTGCTGGGCCTGTTGACCTGGGAAACTGCGGGGGTTTCAGGGAAACGCGGCCAGATTTGACCCAAGTCTTAGCACTGAGTCAAAGAATCAACATGAAGTAACTTTGCTTTGCATCTTCTGCTGTTGGCACTGAGTGGAACATGTCTGCTCTCAAAACAAACCCTTTGAAGCTTTGATTGCTAGAGTAGGTGTTTAGGTTAGCTTGAATTTTTTCCTAACTGTCTAGAATTGAAGTAGAACCGACTAAATGACAAGCTGATCTGAGGACTTAATTTTATCTAGCAAAGAGATCTTGGTCTTTACATGTGAGGTTCAAGGAAACTTGATAGGCAATACATACGGACTGAGCAAATAAAAATAGTTTTCTAAATCCATACTCTTCAGATGTTCCACATGTTTTGATTATTTTATTTTTTTTTCCCTTAGGTGTTTCTGAGTGCATCATCATGGGAATTCCGATGAATATTGGAACAGGACTCTTTAAACTGTTGCATAAAGCAGACAAAGAATCAACCCCTCCTAGGAGGCCTCTGATATTTGATAATAATGAATTCCATATTCCCATTGTTACATAGAACTTGGACATAACACACTATAGCAAAACAAGAAATAGCAAGAAAAAGCATCATTTGAGTTAAGAAACCAAAACCCATGTGTTATCAGTTCTGTCTGTCTTGATAATTGTGAGTTGGTAAGTGAAATACCATCAAAAGTACTGCCCAGTTGTTTACCAGCTGTTGGTACAGACCCTGAAAGAAGCGGCTTCTCTGCACCAGAGAGTGGAAATAAATTCGAAGTGATTTTTGGCTGATAATTTATTTTTTTCATTTGCTAGAATTAAATCCTTGTATTAATGTATATATGGAAGTTGTTAGTAGGCACATGTATTCAGATTTGATTTTAAAAAAAGCCCACACCCGCAAGCCTGCTTTGGCGTGTACCTACAAGAAGCTGCAGATTGTAAAACTGTTACTAAATTCTGAGAAAACTGTAATAAGAACAAGTAGTTTTTCATATACTGTTATGCTGCTCAATTTTGTAATTTGCAGCAGTCTTAGTTTTGGGAGAGTTTTGTAAATGAGCAAGGTCACCTGAACAAGCTAGTTTTATTTTAATATGTAAAGTAAAAATAGGAAGGAAGGTGTTTCCCTGCATGGACATGAAATAGTTCAAAAGCATTTGAATCTTAAACCCACTAGGGCAGTTTCAGAATGAATAGAAGTTTTTAAATTACTGCAGTGTAGTACTTTTAAAATTTATTCTGGTGCCATGGAGGGGAAGTATCTTCATGTTTTCTTGTCGGCAGTGTTTGGATATTCATTGTGCTCATAACATGGGTCAGGGCTGGAGAGAGACAGAACAGAAAAAAAGCCAAAGTTGTGCACTAGCGAAGTAAAAGCTGCTGCTGAATAATCTTGTCTTGGAAAGCAATTGAGTTGGTGCTACAGTTTGTCTTCATGTCACAGTGAAAAGTGTAAGGCTACATTCAGACAATGTAAATCTGTTGGGTTTAAGTTTTAAGGTGCCACTGTTTATTTTTTAAATCATCCTACATGCAGAGAAGACCTTATGTGAAATTCAGTATACTATTCTCCAATTATTTGCCATTTTCAGTGTGATACGAAGATACAATCCTGTTGAGATTTTGGCACGGTAAAGACTAAGAATGTAATGGGTTTACTATCTGTTTTAAAAGCCATAACTATTTTGCTCTCTCCCTTTTAATAATAGAAATTTCAGAATAAATTTAAATTTTCTTTGTGATCTCAGTGAGACTGTCACTTCCTGATTTGTCTGTATAAAGCCTACCTTGATTTCGATTTAAAAATATAAGTATCAGACAGGTAGGGGCTAAATAGAGAGAAAGCCCATTAACCTTTCCTGTGTGTAAGTACTTCATTTTATCATGGGAAATTCTACTGAAAGTGCTTGGTATTTCTGTGAATTAAAAAGGGATCTAAATGGGTGAAGATGGTATTGGAATGAATAACCACCTCTTTTTTTTTTTTTCTTTTCTTTTTTTTTTGTAAACACAGTGAAATGCAGCTATTTAAAGGGTGGTTCTGCTGTCTTGAATGTGTTTAAAGTATTCAGTAAATTATATCCATTGTCACTGTCCTTAATATGACAATAAAAAAGACAGGGATAAAGAAAATGTAACCCTTCTCTTTGCTTATTGATGTGTTATGTTTGTGCATAAATGATCGGTGGATGGCCTATCCTCCATAGCCCTCATTTGTTTAGTGACTAAGATAGATGAGAATTATTGAGCTTAAATCTCAGGCATTTACAACATAGGTTTTATATTACATATTAATTTATCTTGTTTAAAGAAAATATAAACACATCTTGCCCTCGGAGCAGGCTATGTGCTTGGTAGGTATTTCAGCCCCAAACAGATTGTTTACAGGAGCACTCTGAATTAGTAATTATTGTTTGGGCTTTCTCTACAGTCAGTAAATGAATTACCTGCTGGATTTAGGAAGGACAGGCAGGAGACATGAGGTGGTGTCACTCTTCATGTCATCAACCCGCTGGAGTGTGTGGACCTCTGGGGATGGATGAAGAGTACATGGAGATTTTATGGGCCAGGATTAAAGGGAAGGCAGGGACAGGTGACATTACAGGCCTCTGACCAAGCAGATGAGACTCTATGGACAGATAGGATCAGCCTCATGTTCACAAGCCTTCCGCTGGAGAGACAACGCAGTAGGGCATTAAGCAATCCAGGACGTTCCTCAGATGTGTTGCTGAGAACTTTCTTCTCCAAGTGATGGAGGAGCCAACGAGGAGAGTGCCATGCTGGACCCTGTTCCTGCTGATGGGAAATGGTGAGAAATGTGAAGCGGTAGGGCAGCCTTGGCTACAGTGATCATGAAATTGAGGAGTTTAGGATCCTTAAGGCAGAGAGGGAAGGCACACAGCAGGGTCACTGCCCTGGACTCTAAGGACAGCATCTTTTCAGCGGTGGGATCAGAGGAGAACACGAGCAGAAATGTAAGTGGTGGAGGAGAGGACAATGAAAAAAGTAATTGGGAGGAGCTGAGCTACTAGTTTTTCTTGAGACTGCTGCAGTGGGGCTCAGGTATTTGCTATGAAATGTTTCTGTAGCAGATGTGGCATGTTTCTCAAATGACAAGATGCAGTGGAGAACATTCTGGAAAGCCGAGCATGTGTCTGGGGGCTGCGGGGCTCTCTGGGAGGGTGTGCAGCTTTGGTTGCAGGTACCTGAAGTCAAGCTGGAGTGCCTTTGCAAGCCCATGTCGTATTAGTCTACGATGTATGTAGTCTGTCTAATTTTGACAGAAGACTAGATACAGACGTGACAGGATGATAATTTTTACAGATGACTTTCACACTAATTAGCAGTCTGTGACTGTTTAACCTACATGCTCTGACAAATTGCTGTTCCCTCCCCATGGTACTTGTGTTTGATGGAAAGAACGCTTAAGGTGGAAGAAGTATGCAGGCCAAAATTGTAGTTAAAATTAATTAGTAAGTCAATAAACAGCAGGGTTTTTTTGAAAAGAGGCTTTTTTTTAAAAAAAAAAAAAAAGTAGTAATTAAGTACTTTCTTAGTACGTTTATCAGGAAACTACTTTACAAATGTCTGTTATCTGCAGAGAGATAAGAAAACAGGAGCATGTGCTCCATGGGCTTCCTGCTGTGCATGTGGGAAGCTGGGAATAAATCTAGAACTGTGTTGCTTCGGTCCATAAATTGAAGTATTGAAGTAATATAGTATGAAGAGCTATTCCTTTTTTTT
>VZRU01021335.1:56901-68285 GCA_013398155.1 Pedionomus torquatus | reverse complement strand
TTTTTTTTTTTTTTTTTTTTGCTTCACCTGTAGGTTTGTTCAGCTGTTGGCTTGGGGCTTTTTAAAGGCCAATGAATGCTGTATTTTCAAATCAACTATAAGTAGGATAAAATTTGGTTCCTTCAGGACATGTACTCCTTGATGTCTGCCCACTACCCACTGTTTCGGTGTAAGCTGAAGGAAGCACGCCAACAGGTAAATCCTCAGTTTTATAGGGCTGCTTGCAGACAGGAATGTCTTTAGAAGCCTGTAGCAATCGAGATAAAAATTTTCACAGCATCTGTATATTTGCCTAAATTCTTCTGTGAATGTAACTGGTGAATGTTGTCTTTTCAAAATGGTTAGCAAAGGTCTAGGTCTGCATTCAGACCTAGAAAAGCCTGTCTGTAACTAAAAATGGGGAAGAAAACATAAAGAAATAAGAAAAATTGGTCTGTGCTTATTATTTTGTCTAAACCCAGAAAAACTAAAAGGGATTAAATTAGAAAATGTACTAATATTTTAATTCACAAATACTTGGCAGGTTATTTGGATGTGACGATAGTGTTGATATAAATGAATAGCAAACTTGAGGAATAAATACCAAAATCTTACAAGGCAGTCTGAATTTAAAAACCCAAACCGAACCCAACCCTACTACTCTTGTTCGTTGGTGCTTGTGAAAATGAATTTAAAGTTTCCTGAAACTAATAAAATGAGAAGCTTGTAACACTTCTTATCCAATTAGACCATATCATCATCTTCCACTAGAGAGCAGCATTTTGTTTTGTGAAAAGAGGTGTTCTGGGGAAGGAGGTGGTTTTCTATTAAAAAAGGTGTTTGCAGTATCAAGGCTGAAATACAGCTAGGAGAAGGAAGGAAGGAGATCTACACGAGGAAGGAGATCAAGGGCACTAATTTTCCAAAGAAGGAGAAAACAGACTCGGGGCATGCTTTTTCACAAATGAGTAGGGACTTGCTTATCCTTTGCCCCATCTGGCTTTGAAAAAGCCAAACCAACAAAAAACTAAGTAGCTTAAGTGGAAGGCTGTAGTCATTTCCAAAGGAATGTAGCGAGTTGCTCCTGGCAGTGGGGAGAGCAGCGTATCTCTGCTGTGAAAGGAGACATGTCTTTTGTCGCAGCATTTTCCGTGCAGCAGCGATTGCTACAATCTGCCTTCATTCCCTATAGTGAGCACTTAAATATAGCTCCCAGAGCTTCTCCGAAGCGTGAAGTTCTGGCAGCTCACTGGGCAGCATCTCACATTCTTCAGCTGCTGCAGAGCCCCAAAGCAAGGCTCTGTTAGAAACACTTGAAGGTGATGCTGGGAGATGCAAGAGACGGCTGTCTGGGACTGAATATAATATGAAACAGGTGGTCTTTGTGTGCAGACAGCTGAAAAGAGCAAGCTTTATGAGAGATGACTTTCACTTTAATGTCTGACAGCAACAGGGATGCCTGTAGATTTGTTTGTTCCTGCCATACGTTCAACACTCAATTCACAGTGGTCTTTTGGGTGAGAAGAGTGTTGACTGGCCGCGTTCAGGGATTCCATTGGCCATGATCTTTGAACACAGTGTTGTCTTAACCACTGCAGTTTCTTCTCATTATATAAAAAGCCACTGTGTGCATCCCATGGCAAAAGGTCTTTCTTAATCCATGGAGTCTGTCTGGTGAGTCCAAACCTGCAAGGTCAGGCAAGTTCCTCGTGGCAGCCGTGCCGGTAGGTGTGACTGACGCTGTGCAGGGATATGGTGGGTTCTGCAGGTGCCGAGAATAGAGGGAAGAAAGCTGAAAAGATGGGGAATGCAAAGATAAGCAAGTGGCTGTGGAAGTTCGTATCTGTTTGGGGAGGAAACGGAAAGGTGCCACCTGGGTAGAGAGAGATGCAGATAATTCATGATCAGTGATGTGATGGAAATAGCTGGGAAAAGGATGTGTGTTTCTGAGAACTGTGTTTTCACCATTCGTCCTGGAGATGATTATCACTGGCTGTGACAACTGAGAGCTAAATCATTATTCCTTCATTAGATGACTCTTAATAATGAGTAATAACTCTGAATTATTTCCTTCAGTTATTGTATCTGGTTATAAAACTGATTCAACCAACTGTACACAACTGTAGCTCCTTAACTACAGTGATGTGCTACGGTTCGTTGTACAAACTGTTGTGTCTGTTGGGTTCTGGTACAGTCCACGTGGAAAATCTTATCTACAACTGGGGAACAAATAGGAATTTGTCCTTTAGTGTTGATACCTGCAGTTAGATCAGAAGCATTCCTGGAAAATACTTATTTGAGGAGTTTTTAATAACACATAAGTCCTGCTGCTGGCCCAAGATACAGACATTATATCAAATTTCTAGTGTTGTGTCTCCCACTACAAGAAACATCTGTGAAGGTCAGATGGATAATTCACTGAAGTTTGAAAAGGAAAGCTATTCTATATAGATGTTTCATTGCTTTTGATGGTATTTAAAAAAAAATAAATTACTATTTGCAATTAATATCTGCCATCACAGTGCTATGATCTTGTTGATTTCAGATCTGGATGGTGTTGAGGAGTTCAGTCTATGGACAAAAGAGGACACGCAGATGCCTCTGGCACTGTGCCTTTCTTGGTCCACAGAAATTTGGTCCACACATGATTTCATATCAAGTTCCTTTCTTCTCCATGATAGCTATGTTTTGTCGGTTGGAGACGTTGACCAGAACTGCCGCTGTTATGAAAGCAGCAGCCATCTGGGTATTTGAATTATTAACCACAGGTATTTTATTCTCCATTTTGTGAAAGTGGGTGTTTGTTGGCTAATGTTTCAATATGTAGGGCAATTTTATCTGCATGCATCCCTTTTAAGTGTTCAATTGTGCAGATTTTTAAAAGCAAAATAAAGAAAATCAGTTGCCAAGAAATGCAAAAGCAATAGTGAATCTGTGCTGGTAAACTTTAGGGGTCCCAGAAAATGCCAGAATGAGCTGAAAGTGAGACTTAAACCTATTTGTCTGGATTTATTACTCAGGGGTTTGTTGGTTTTTGAGAAGAATTGGTTAGCAGTGTGGTGTTATTCATCCCTGTTTGTAGTCCTGTGATACTATTTTCTCCTCTGTTACTTTATATAAGAGTTTTCTTCTTCAAGTCTCTTTCTCTAGAGTGAAGTCCTTCAGCCTTAGCAACGTGGAGTCACACATAGGGATTCTCTGACTCAGGCTGTGACAGCACCCTTATTGTAAATTGCTGGGGTTGTCCATGGAGGGATGAGGGTGGCCTTGGCCATATGATGGTGCAGGCTTGAAGCACCAGCAGTGATATTGTGTGACTTGTTGAAGACAGAGTGGGTTGGGAATCTCTTTCATGCATGCATTGGAAGGAAGGACACGCCTCAATCCCTACTCTACCTTGACCCCTGCATGTTCCCAAAGCAACGGTGCTAAAACGTTTGTTGTATGCGTAGGTACCTTGGCAAGACCACACAGGAACTCATTCCCTTTCCCATGTGCCATTCTCCTGAATTTTCAGCTCATGCAGATATTTCTGTTACACCACGGCTTCCTTCAGACTCCTATTTTTAAGAAGATATTTAGTTCTTCTGACTTATGCCACTGCTGTGCATTTTCTAGTTTGCCTTTACATCTATTTCTTTCTCCTCGTCCTTGTTTCTCACACAGATTCCTCCCTTCTGGGCCCGTGGTGACTGTCACTGCTGGTGACACGGCTTCCCCGCAGCAGCGCTATGTCAGCCATCCTGTGCCACTGGCTGGCTTCAGCTCAGCCATGCAAGGTTACTGTGAGCCTTTGCCTGGAGGATAATTAAACCACTCAAGGAAAAAACATCTCCTCGGCACATCTGGATGTGGAAATTTACTGCCATCAAAATTACAGTTATGGTCAAATAGCCTTTCAAAAAAAAAATGACCTTATTATATAAGGGAATGCATTTGTACATAAAACTGAAATGAAAGGCATCCCTGCTTCACGTGGCTCTCTGTCAGTATTGAAGACAGTATTTGGCTGTTTAATTCTCCACTTACTTCTCTTTAGATGGCTTCTGGGCCTCCCCACTTACCTGACACCACCGTTGTTTCCCTGCTTGTGTTTGTATGTGCTCCGTGGAGAACAAATCCAAGCAGAAGGGATGATCAGCACGGCGGCTTGGTTGGTAGTTGGCACATGGAGAATCTTCCTGCTGCACACTTGTATGACCTGGGGAAATCTTTAGGCTCTCTCTACTTCAGATTCAGTCTATTAAGGACTGTTAAATGATAGCAGTCTCTCCTTAGGAACATGGTTGTGAGAGGAGATAATAGAATCATCAGAGCAGTAAGTACTTGTCTTCCTAGGTTGTCATTGCCAAGATGTGTGGATTAAACAATGTGATTAGTATCTGCCACGTATAGTTCTTTTTATTCTTTCATCTTCCAAAGAAAGTGGAAAAAGGCTAGAAGTTGCTGCTTCTGAAGTCAGCTGCAAAACAGAAACGGACTTCAGCAGGAAAAGGAACGGGCAAAGCAGGGAAGCACCTTGCTGCCCTTAATATTCTTGGAGGGGGAGGGTGGCAGCTCTGAAGATAAGGGGGGAAAAAAAAACAGTACAAAACCCCCAGTACAAATAGACCATGGTAAAAAGGATAATATTTGGCTTGCCTTGCTGGTGAAGTGTATTTAGCCTTCATGGTGTATTGCTAGCAGACTTGTAGAATTTTTATTTCACTACTTCTTTTGTACAGTATTTTAATTACCAAATTGGGGCTTAATCCAAATCCCCTGGAAACCAATTAGAGAACTCTTAACTTGACAGAACTCGATGAGCTTTGATATCTGCGTTCTATTAATTATTTCTATCCATCAAACTCCCACCAGTTAATACATCTTTATAAGTTTCAAACAGTTGCAAAACACTTCTCTAAACATCATTGCTGCTGACTTGATCCAGAAAAAATCATTTTTACCTAAATCCTTTTTAAGGCTTCCATGCTGCTCAGGACTTTGTCTCAGATGTTTCTGCTAATTCTGGGCCATGCTGTATATGTTCTTTTCCGTTTAGTATTGAGGTGGGGATTTTCTGTTTGTTCTGGGAGTTGTTTGTTCATTTGTTTTTCAGTTCTGACAAATCTTGTCATGTGTAATAACTGAAGTGCTAAATGACTTGTATGGAATTTTTTTTCTTTTAAAAAATACTAGTCAATTTGAGCTGTTGAATGTTTGATTTTCAGATTTGTGTTGTGAGGGGGAAAAAATACAGATGTGTTGACGATCTGGAGCTCATCTTAAACTGGATGACCAAACCTTGTGGAAGCTGCTAATGCAGCTATCACTGTGCCAAGCTGAGACATTATTTCATTCTGGAAGTCTCTGATGGCTTTCCAGTCCCTGCCAAAGCATGGAGACTGGCACAGAGGCTGTATTCCTTTTGCCTTCTAAATTAGAGTGTAACTTAGGAGTTACTTCGTTTCATGGTAGTTACTGTTTTCAGAACTGACTTCAGTTAAGTCCAGTGTTTTTGTTGTGATGTTAAACACTCTTCAGTCCGTGGTTGCATCTTGGTCCACAGTCTGCTTTGCCTAAGCAAACTGACTGTAGCAAGTTGTACAAGGGTTTCTCTTTGGCTTGATTCTCTCTGTAATCCCAGGCTTGTGTTTACCCCCAACAAAAATCATTTTCCCCTCCCACCCAAGGAACACCCTGCAGCGTTAAAAAATAAAAATTTCTTCTCAAATGAGAAGCAGATGGAATTTATGGAGTATTTATCTAAACAGGAATCAATGTATCACTGTCTAATAGCAGTTAAAGTGCTATTAGGCAGCGATACACTGCTATTAGTGCAAAGTTACAGGCATGACACACAGGATCAGCTTAAAGACCAGTGTGTTTTTCCATGTCCTGAACGTCTACATTTGTCTGGTGTTCACAAAGACTTGTAAAACCATACACAATTAGTGAAAGTACACTAGAAATGCTTCTCCTCTATCATAAACCAGATGAACTCAGAATGTTAGAGCATTTCATTATGAAGCAATAATAATCCCCTCCAGCTGCGTGCTCCCCGCAATCCTGCTCATCTGCCTCCATGCATGATAAGCTTTTGAAGTGCAACCAAATCTGGGTATTGGTCTATTCTCATATGCAGATCTGCTGTTTTTTTTCCAAATGCTGCCACTTCTGCTCCCCCCTACCTGCCCTTAGCTTGAGCATTGCAAAGCAGATGAGCTGCAGGACCAGCTCAGCAGGCCTGTGTGAAAAAACAGGTGTAGCACAGTATCCAGAGAAACATGGAGAACCCCAGTTACATGCATCCCTGTCTCTATTTCCTCAGGGAGCTCTCTGGGCTTGGTCTAGAGATAGCTGGACTGCTCTGGAGCTTTCAATGATTATTGGCTTCTATTTGGCAGGAGGAGCCTTTTTCTTCAAGCCCAGCTGTACCACAATTAAAGCACTGCCCCATGCTCACCATCTGTAAAAGTGTGCGGTTTTGTGTGTCCCAGGCAGTGTTTCCTGTGGCTCTGCAAGCATTCTGCCCACAAGTCTCTCTAAAGCTCTGCTTTGCCATTTCTGCCTGCTAGGCACGAGGAGATTACTTTATTATTTTTCCTCTTTCATACCCATCAGGCTAATGTCTGACAAGAATTATTATTCTACCAAAACAACTTCCTTTTTTTTTTTTTTTCTGGCTGCTTTTTTATTTTTTAGCATGCTACATTTTCTAATGGTAGAGTAAAATATCTATGTTTCGGTAGGTAAATAAGCAAGACATCTGAACCAAAGCCCTTGAAAATCAGTGGGAGGATCACTGTTACCTGCAAAGTGTCTTGGATTAATCCCTGGGTCCTTTCACTGACCTGGAGACCCTCAAAAACTTACCTTTTAACTGAGATGTATTCGATTCTTAAACCCTTGCATGTCAGCGAGCAAGGGAACTACTTGTTATTATAAGTACATATGTAATTCTTAGCAGATCTGAGGTTTCAAATATGAAATGTAACATAGGAAAATATCTTTGCTTCTTCAAGCGCCTGTAGGTTAAAATCCAGGTTGAAAACACTGGCTGCTGACAGAAAACAACAAATGTGGTGCAACTAGAGCCTTTACCATGACATTGGTCTACCACCTTCAACTGCAGTTTGGGTTTTCTTTTACATATTCCCAGCTTGTGCATGGCTTGTTCATAGAAGTTACCCTGGGCTGCTCCAGGCACCCATTTGCTTTTATCTCCCCATTAGTACTAAAAGAAGTAGAAGCAAATGATTGGCATAAAGAGCCTCCCTGGGCTTGACTTGAAAACTGACCTAGAAACTAAACCAATAAGAAACTGCAAGCAACAGCTTTTGAAGGGGCTGTTTAACATCTGCTGGCTTATAAAAGTTGACCACATCACAAGTCAGCCCGGTCTCACAAAGAAAATTAAATCACCCCCCGGTTCTGTTCTAGACAGACGGGTACTTGGGCGGTGCTTGCAGAGTGCCTTCCCTGGCAAAGCTGGAATTCTTACAGCCCTGTAGGATCTTCACTAATGTGCCTCTCTAGCTTTGCTGGTTTTCTCTTGCTGCCCGTTTTTGGAAGCAGTTGTCTGAGAAACAGAAGTGATTGCGTGTATTCACAGCTCCAGGAGAAGCCAACTCACTTATCCTTTTCTTCCACCCCTCAAACAAGCAAACAAATGCCCTTCCTGCCCGGTGTTCTACCCCAGAGGAAGACCTTTTCTTCCTCTTTTATCAGACAAACTTTTAGTTGCTTAAGTAAAACAATATTTAAAAAAAAATAATTTGCTTTTTCAAAGGTCCCAGGAAATTTAAAACCTTTAGCAGACAGGGTAATTTTTTTATGTCTGATCTTCATTTTAATTGGAACTACCAGTTCAGCCCCTGCCCAGATTAATACTTACTTACTATCTGAACACTGCTTAGTGCAGGGCAAGATGAAATGACTGAAGGTTTTAAGGCTACAGGAAAAAAAAAAAAAAAGTGCAATATAATCCTCTGGTCTGCCTTCCTTCATACTGTATGTCATAGGAGCTCACTTAAGAATGAGCTAAGCCATTTCCTGAAGTTCACAGTTAGACTTTTTTTAGGAAGATAAATGATCCTTGTGCTTCTGTGAGAGTCCAACAGCAGCTCCCTCGGCCCAGAGCTTCAGCAGTGTCACTGAGGACCTCTGGGCTTATGGGCATAGCCCATCCCTGGAAGCGATGCTGCCAGGCGAAGTATTTTGCTTGGGCAGCGCCGAGACTGCTCATTATGTTTGAGCGTTTTTTTTTCCTCCTTTTTTATAGGTAAATTGCCTGCTAGATCAGCACCTTCTTATCCTGAAAATGCTAATTAATTGTCTATCAGTTACGTCAATCTGAAAAAATAAGCTTCTGTTGAGAACTGTTGAGCTGCTGGTGTTTCATGTAATACCTATTATAAAATCTCAATGCTGATTACTTTTTATTTCTACAATTCTAATCTGAACTTGATCACTTCTATTTTTCACGTACCTGCCTTGAGATAGTATAATCTTCCTTCCCAGGATCCACACAGCGTTGTCAGATCCACTACCTTCCTGTAAATCTCTCGATATTTTCCTCTAAACCCTTAGGTGCTTGAATCATATGATTATGTGAGAAGCTTAGCTTTCATTACAAAACTCTTTCTAGTGTACGTGGCTGCCAATGAAGCTTGAAGACCTGTATCCTTAGGGCTCCAAAACCAAAAAACAAATGAAATTTCTCCCATGTATTTAAAAATAATAGAAAAAAAAATCCTAATCCTAAAGAAAATCCTCTACTTTTGGCCATTACGATTTTTGACTGGATCAGATTGATGGTACCGAGGAGGGGATTTACCAGTAAAACTCCAGCAGCAGAGCTGCTGCTGTGACTCGGGCAGCAGTGAGCAGGTAGGTGCTGAGAAGGTGAAACTATTATAGGAGTGACAGCTATTTTTTGCACATAAGACTATTGCACTCTTAAAAGTGCAACTAAAGTGAGTGTAAGAAATTTCTTTTAAAGCCTAGATATTTTTAAAGGTTGCCTTATCAGAAAATGCCCAGCTAAAACAGTGTCAGTCAGAACATGGGTGACCAATGGCAAATACAAGCTCATCATTTAATGGCTTTTGGAAGCACAGATTTTTCAAGGCAGAAGAACGGTCACTGGGTGTGGTGCAAACCCTGCCATTGCAGGTGCAATGTTTTATACTATTTTATTGCAATCCATCTTGACATCAGGTATCATTCTCTTTCTCTTCTTTCCTTTTGTCTTCCCCCTTTTTCCTTTTCTTTTCTCTTTCCCTTTCCTGCTCGATTGTCCACGAAGTTCAGGGTCATCTTGGTTTCAGCCTAAAGTTCTCCAAGCTGCATGACAGATAGACTTTTACAGTGAGAACTATGTGCTGGATTATGTGAATTTGAACCTCTTGTTAGATTCTAAAGTGAAAGTGTGACACAACATTATACTTCAGGAAATGTGCTGAGTTTGCATACAGCAGCGTGGTGATTATTGCATACTAAAAAAGGTGTTTTGGCAATTACGGGAACAAAATCTTCTTATACTAGAGGTTGGATCATGCTCTTGTTGCTCTTTCTTCTGATCTTAATATTTTCAAAGGCTTGAGTTTGCTTTCTTTTTTCTTTTTTTTTCATACTATAGTTACTATTGTGGAATTTGCCAGGATTTCACATACTGCACAGAGTTATGTGGGCTTAGAACAAAAACATTCTTCAGCTGCAGGACCGTGGTTTGCTGAAACCTAATGCTTGTGCTAAGGATGATCCTGTCCTCCCGACAGAAAATTCTGCAATACAAGGACTTAACAGTACTTCACTGCCCCCATCTTACATCTCCAGAGGGAGGTTTTTCAGAGGTAGATAGACCAAGCAGGTACCAAACTTGACTTTTCAAATTCCAGTTTCTGCTCTTGAAAATCATTCCCAAGGTCTGACACCTTCTTAAGCTTTGCATGTTTTATCTGTATTTGAAAGATTTCATTTCTGTATGGTGACACTGGTGTTTCACTTTTTCTTTCTGAAAAGATACAAAATTGGACAAAAATATACCCCAGCTTCTGCCTCCACGTCCCCATCATGTACCCTGAATGTTTTTCAGACTCCATAGGCACAGGTATTGCTAGCCTCATTTGCTCTCTGAGAAAGTTTTATTCCTAATGCCCAAAGCATACAAGTAGCCTAGTTTCTAAATCTTAACAGGAAAAAAAAAAAAAAATTGGAAATCTTTCCAAAGCTTAGAAAAATCTACTGATTTTTTTCCTGTTAATTTGTCAAGTTGTGGTTTGAATCCAATTTTACACATGCATCCATTGCACCCTGTGTGAGAGCTCCGTGTTTAATTACATGTTTTTAAATCCTTCCTTTTATTTGGTCTAAACAAACAAACAAAAGAACTGCCTCCTTTTTGCTACTCTCATAAACACCTGGTTGATTCTTGCATGAAACTGTGCAAGTTGTAGGCTAACTCATTTCAGGGATCTGTCTTTGATTAACTTGGATTTTAGTTCTGAAAATTTATTCCACGGATACAGTCTTTTTCTGAAAACTTGGCAGGGGAACCAAAGGGTTTTTCCTAATTTCTGTTTTTTTCTCTTGGAGGGGGAGAGGAAGGAATTAATTTGCAATTGGTTTTGCTTCTTATTTTGGCAACAAGACTGTAGGTTCTGGGGTACTGTGACAATCTGAATTGAGGTCACTTCATAAACTTTTGGCATAATAAATTTGCATGTGTTTCATAGTTTGAACCTTCAAAGATGAAACATATGCCTAAGTCTTACGGAGACTTTCCCTGCACTTGCCAGGGAAGGTCTATCCTCAGTCAAGCAACTGAGATAACAGCGAGGTCCTTCTCTGACACAGGCAATTGCCTGTCAGATGGACCCATGACAGAGAGAAATTTATCCCTGCAATGGAAAATTTATCTGAAGAGAGCAAAGAAAACTTGCCATTTGCAAGAAAAATGGACTGTAAGAGACTCAGATATGACAAAAAGATGGAAACTGCAATGCCAGAAAGGAAGAAACCTGATGCGACAGGGATTTACCTGGCACTGTGTGAGCAGTGGCAGTGGGAGATGTGGGTCTGCAAGCAAAAGGCAAGGTGGGCATTGCAGGATGAGAAGACTGTTGGTTTATTTTGGAAGAGAAGGCAAAGGACACATATTTGGGAAAGGCAGGAGTAAATCCAGCCCAGAGCAAACCCTTGGTGAGGCACACCTTCCTCTAGCCATTGGAATGGGACTCAGGATCTTTGAGTTGCCCAGGAAGGTGGTGGAGTCACCAACCCTGGAAGTATTTAAGAAACTTGTAGATGTGGCATTTCAGGGAATATTCAAGTGCCTGAGATGGTTGGGTTGAGTGATTTGTTTTGTGAGGTTGGTTTTGTTTTGTTTTGGTTTTGTTGTTTTGTTTTGCTTTGGTTGTTTG
>VZRU01021335.1:19865-44867 GCA_013398155.1 Pedionomus torquatus | reverse complement strand
TTTTTTTTTTTTTTTTTTTAATGGAGAAATGTAAATTTCCAAGACTTGAAGTTGTCGTTAGGGCTTACTAGGAAAGGACGCTTTCTGTAAGATGGATTGATGACTTCTTTAGGTTAAGGGTCTGGTTAGTTTGCCTTAATCGGTTAAAAAAACCCAAACCCTGCTGAGTAACAAGAGGCTGACTGAGGCATAGGCTGCGGATGTGAACTTTGAGATATTTAGTGAGTTATTTTTCCAAATCACTGGCCTTGAAAGTGTGTAGGCCGGCGCTTTAAGGTACACTGTGCTAGTTGGTAATTCAAATGTATTCATCTGTTATCCTGGTTCATGAACCTTTCTTTTCTTTTTTTTTTTTTTTTTTTTTTGTTTTTTTTTTTTCCTGGTGTCTCAGCAGTGGTCAGGAGTCTTTCCTGAACTGCCTTGCTGCAAGCGGCAGAGCAGTGTTTTGACTGAGCAGTGGAACTTTCCTTGATAACACTGAGGACCGGTCCTGGATACTGAGGTCAGAGAGAGTTTCTGCCTCGGTCTTTTTGGACTTGGTAAGATATCAAGAGCATTGGTATTAATATGAAAATTGGTAAATACGTGAAGGAAATGTTCATCCCACAAGGCTGTTGACAGTCTTTTTCTGTACAGTGTTGTTCAGCTGTGTAACGTGTGCTGGATGGGAAGAAAACATAATGTGTAAATATTAAGCTGTTTTTCTCTCTCTGGATGAGTTGATGTTCAGTGATACGTCATCCATACATGACTTGTATAAAAATTCATTTGCTGAGGACTATCCCATTATAATGTCTAGAATGTCAAATCTCGCTCTAATTTTAGAACTAACTGTAGCAAACTCATTAAGTGCAGCAAAATGCCAGGTTGTTAATATGGTTTTGCTGCTGAATTTTTTTACTTTATCGAGGCCCCCAATTTCCTCGTTTCCAGTTATAACCAGAAGGCGAAGGCAGACTGGTGAAACTGTAAGGATTGTGGCGTGGCTGTTACTGCCTGGCTGCGATGATGAGTGGTTCTTGCCCATACTGTTTTAGTGTGCTCCCTTGGGAGGAGTTCCAGGGGGCTACACTGCCTGTTGCTCAGCATCTCTGAAAAGTTAAATTATTTTAAATTCCTTCTAAATCTCTGCATTGCAACAGTGCTGTGTCAAGTTCGTTTTGCTCAGGATCTGTTTAGCTTTTTCACGGATGTGTGAGCCAGATCGCACCTGAGGGTTGTAGCAGCTGATGTAGGGAATCTGCATAAAATATTACGTGAATCTGATCAAATTTATATGTAGATGTTTATGCCTGGAAATTTTTAATACATGCTGCTTTAGTAATGAAAAACTATTGGGGGGGAATTTTTATATTGAAAGCAGACAACATTTTTAAAGACCTGTTCTCTCATCAAAATGATTCGGCTTATTCCTACCATGAATTTAAGAGAACAATAAAGGAAAAGAAAAAATACTTGCAGAAGTATGGTTGCCTATATTAGCATTAACTGTGTAAGACACGAACCCACAGTAATCACTAAAATCATTTTTAGCACGTGGTGAAAGAGTAGCCTGTGCAAGATAACAAATTTGCCATGGCTAGAGCTTCTCTGGTCTTAGGTCAGTGAAAGGAGGTGACTTGGGATGGTTGGGGCTTTAGGGTTTCTGACCTTGTAGATTTCTGATCATGATGACCCGGCCTTTGATTTAATTCCAGCTAATATCAGACATTGGATAGTATCTATATTTTATGTGGAATACTGAGTACTAAAAATGCCTTATTTTCTAGATTTGTTTCAGAAAACCCTCAGAACATGCTTAATTTTCTTCATTATTTCATCCGAGCCGTTAGCTTATGGAGGGGAGTCTCATTTGGCTGGTTAATCTCTGTTCTCTGTTTTCTGCTGCCCTCCTGTGTTTTTTCGGTTTGTGAGTGGTGTGCTGTGAAGATAGGATTCTTGGCTTCCCCGACTGAGTGCTCGGTGCCTTCCCTGATGGTGGTGTCAGGGGACGTGTTCTGTGTATGCACTAATGCACGCCCACAGACTTGCACATCTTAAAAGGCGATGAAATGGACCGTGCTGTTTTAAGTGTTTTCTTTAATCTTATTAATACAACAGATATTTTAATTTAAATGTGTTTTTTGGTGTTGTTCTCCCCAACTCTCTCAGCAGTGTGTTCTAAATCCAGCTTATAATTATGGTAAGATATTGTATAATTTTGTAAACTGCTGCTTCTGTGATCCCCATTTTTGCTTTGTAGAAGATAAACATGGAATAAAGTGCTCGTAGGACATATAACTCTGCATTCCCTTAAGAGATATCCTTATGTTAACGACATTTTCAGTGAGACGTAAAAAGAATAGAGGTTGATTATGCTTTTTGAAAAATTCTTATTGGAAGAAATTACATAAAGCGCAGATGTCTGATGTTTATGTTGTCAAGTTATTCTGGATAGCAAAGTTGTACTGAGCATTTGTAAGCAAAGGTAATAAATAGATGGAGCGCATTGGAAAGTTGTATCAAGACATCTATGTCTGTGGCTGTTGGACTGCAAGGTACCCCAGTGGATAGGCTTTGCTAGAAAAGACTTGAGAAAGTTCTTGAAGACATAAACTTGTTCTTGAGCTCTTCTATACTGGAAAAAAAATGACTTATGGAAGTCAGTCTTTCTGCTTCAACAGTTGTTGGGGTTTTTTGTTTGTTTGGGGTTTTTTTTGTGGTGGTTGTTTTGTTTCATTTTGGGGTTGGTGGTTTTTTGCTTTTTGTTTTGGTTTGTCTTTTTTTTATTGTAAATAAGTTCACTATAAGTAAGTGCTACCTCTGCAGCCTTCTGAACATAAAATTCAGGTTTGTCAAAATGCTTATTCATATCACAGGTCTTACTGAAATTATGTGGACTTTTTTTTTTTTTAAAAACCAACTTCAAAGCAAGTGCTTTGTGGATATTTTTATGGATTTATTAGCATGATGAAATACTTATATAACTAATGTTCACTATAACTTTTCTCAAATCAAGAATAGAGTTACAATGAAGTATCTTTGAGCCCTTGAAAGTTTAATTCTGCTGTCTTGATCAGATATGATGTGTATCTGCTTTTTCAGCTGGAACTGGCATCTAAAGGAGAAGCAACATGTTATTCTGAGTCTTCTAGACAGCTCTGAGTTCACTAACAGCTTCGTTAAGAGTGAATTTGTTAATGTTTAAGTTAAGAATGCTTGTTTCATGCTATTACAGAAAACAGGTTCAACTTCAAATAATCCTCCTAAAAATGGCCTTGTAGAGAGAAGCCTTTTTTTTGAAACACTTTTAGTAGAATTTTGTATCAGACATTTTGTGGATGTCTAAGTTGAACATGCGGAATTGATGATGTTAATTGCTCTGCCTTAATTTCTTAGTGTAAAAATTGGGAATAAACATTGTGGAGCTAAGTCTGAGAATGCTGTTAATGGAACGATTGCTTCTGAAGGACCCAGGGACTTGTGCCATGGAGAAGAGGGAAAAGGACATGTACTCAGAGCAGGATGTGAATAATGTGGTGTTAATAAAGAATGAGGCAACTCATCTCAAGGACTCCCTTCATGATGAAAATCAGGTGGAGTTCTGTAAGGGGGGAAAAAATAGATCACAGGCAATTACGTGTGCTTGCTTAAGCCCTGAGCTTGTTTGCAGAGCTGGGTGATCTTTCATAGGCTCGGGGGTAGGATTTACCACTGCTTTCAGTCTGCCTCACAGCTCAGGTGTTCCGGGAGCTCCAGGTCAGATGAGAGGGTGCCAGCCAGCCTGGGCTTGGGGTATCTTCGCTTTGTAGAGTGGGGGCAGTGATGATGAGCTTTGCAGAGATTTAGAGCTGGGAGGTAGAATGGGTGGCTGAGAGAAGCAAGAGCAAACTTCTTGAGCTTCCTTTGCAGTGGCCACTGTGAACATTCCGTGTTTGCTTTGGTACAAAGTCAATTAAGTTAGCTGAGATGACCCTCACTGCGAGTTAAGAGTTTGCATGAAGAATTCCCTACCACATACAGCACATGTTTTAAAAAAACCTTTTATTTATTTATCTTTTTTTTACTGGCAATATTGTAGTTGTTGCCACTCTAGTAAAGTACATCTGGTTTCGGCATATCACTTCGAACACAGAAATGAAAGGCAGGATGTTTGCGGAGCTGAAGTCTAGGGCTTGGGCAGGGCCAGATGTGCAGGGAACTTTAACTGAAAATGTGTATGAGTACCCTGTTCTTAAACTTGTCACTTCATGACCCTACAGTTAAGAATTTGTCTCGGAACATTTTACCAGATTTGACTTCCATTACATAGGTCTAGTTTGTGATTACTTTCTCAAATACTGTGTGAAACTCATACAAAAAGCCCATTGCATGGGAGATGTAGTTCATTTCCCCAGCCTGGATGGGATAACTGTGATAAAATGGGAAGTGCAAATATACTGATAATCCTTGCTGCCACTCTCAGATATGCAAATAGTTCACATAAGATGATGGTATATGAGTTGACTGCTTTATACAAAGACAGAAGACTTTTTTTTCCCTTTATTCTTTTTTTTTTTTTTTTTTTTTTTTTCTATGCTCAGTTACTACTTTCGGATGTGAAATGGAAACATATTAACATTTAAAATGTGTGATCTTAATGCTGTTTTCAGATACTAAACAGATAGTGTGTTCGTGGGTTTGAGGTTAGTGGAAAATGTCAAACTAGGCGTGATACGCCTTGTTATTGGGTATTCCTCTCCAATGCTCATGCTGTAAGAAAATGAGAAATCACAGAAGTATAGTCAAGTTAGAGTTGCTATATCATGCTTAGACATGGGATTGCAAAATTTGTCCTCTGAGTGCGAAGATGTCACTTCACTTTCATGGGAAAAGTTGATTCTTAGGTGGAAAGGGTATTTTTGGCTCTTTTATCAAAATTAGCAGCAACTTCTAATTTCCATGAATGCACGGATTATAGTGACAGTAATGAACTGAAGACTTATGGAAAGTGTTTCTGTCATTTGGAGGAAACTAATATGTAAGCATGAACGCTGTAGGGGAGAGCAGATCATTCATTATGAAAATGTTTTATTTTTCTTAGAATTTATATTCAAAATGATGGGGTTTTTTTCAACAGTTCACCTCGCTTTACAGGTTCAGAATGGTGGTAAAATGCAGTTTCATAGCTGGAGAGGTTCAAAGCAGAGAAGGGGGGAGTTCATCCCGAAGGACAGAAACAAAGCCGGGAATGCAATACCTGTTCCTGCGCCCTGTTGGGCAGTGCAGCCCACAGAAATGGGAGCACAATTGTTGTTATTTTCTAAATTAGTGCCTTAAAAGACATGATGCAAGCTAAAGCTAATATTAAAGAGCTGTGACTGGATCACAGTAGCTGTGTCTTCCTGGTATATTTTGACAAAAATAGCCTACCACTCAGTACTAAGAAGAAATACAGGAAAGCCCTGCCACCTCTCCCAGTGGCTTAGTGCTGATGGACTTTGTAATTACATCTGTCTAACTCCATCTGTACCCTGCTCGGCTAGAGGTTGGATTTAAGATTAATTGTATGACAGGATCCTGGCTTACAGCTGTACCTTAATTAAAATTCACAATCCACTTCACTTAAAAATGTCTGAAACCTCTTTTCTAAAAGAACACTGATTATAGGGCAAATGAAAACATTTTGATCTTTATTTTTTCATACTTTGGGAATAACTGAAGTATATATAAATATATTTCCATGCCATCTGGTTTATTTCTCTCTTCATCTTACTCTTGGCTTCTGTCATCTTGCTTATTGCTCTTTGCCTTTTTAATTAGTAGGAAAAAGCAAGTAGAAATGCCTTCTTGTGATTACGGTAACATCTCAGAGATGATTAAATGCTATGAAACGTGGTGCTTTTCTGTGTTTGGAGATTTTGAATGTAGCTCTGATATTGATATGAATATACTAAATCTCTTTGAGTTATATAATATTTTACTTTGTGTAATCACTTTTTTTTTTCTGTAAAACATCACATTTTTCAAAAATAAGTAGTTTAGTTCTTGAACTGCAACACTAAGGTGGAACTATGATGGTAAGGTTGTTGCATTTAATTCTTACCTACTGGTGGTGAAATTGATCTGTTTCTAAAAGCTATGATTTGGAAGCATTAAATGAAATGTGCGGGAGTTAACATAAAGTGTATTCTGGGAACTCTCAGGATGCAGCCTTGAGAGAACTGATAGAGAAATTCCGTCTGTTCTAAACGTTTGGATAAGAGCAGAGAAAGAAGGAAAATACACACCTTTTATTTGTGTTAATTTATTCTCAAGTGCTGCGCTGTAATTGGGTGGGGTTTATTGTTTTTTTTACAGAGATAAAAACCAACCCAACCCACCCCAAAAAACAATGTTTTGGGCCAAAGAGATTTTCTTCAGGTGAAGTGAGTTTCAGTAAAATAACTTCTGGTGTCTTTAATTTTTTTTTTTTTTTTTTTTTTTAATTAAGTCCTAAGGACCTTCCTTAAATGACATGGCTTAAAAGGTAAAAGGTTGAGGTCAATTTAAGAAGGTTCATGGGCATATGCTTCTTAAAAGCAAGAGAACGCTTCCTTTCTTAGGTTTTGTAAAGGTATTGCTGCTTGCAGGAGTTATGATGAATATACGCGACCCTAATGTTGCTAAACCAGTGCCTGAGTTCCTGATAAGATAATTTGCAAACAAAATTTGTTTTCTCATAGTGTGAGTCGCATTCCGGTTTGTTTGGCAGGATTTGGAAGTCAAACGCCCCAGCTTGGTGCTTCCTTGCTGGTGTTGAAGGCCCTAACGGGGGAGCAATCATACATCTGAAAGAAGATGCTGGACTGAAGGAGGAACACAAAACTATTTTTCAAACCTCAGATTTTATGTGTTTGTATTTGCAACTTTCTCTTAAAGTTCCCTTAAAAATAAAGAAAATTAAGTTGCCTTTTACCCTAGACATAATGTAGATTTTGAAAATATGAAAATACATTTGTATGCTGATTAAGTGGTAATAACTTTGTTTTCTGATTTGTTTTTAAAGTGCCATTCGTAACACCAACCTTTTGAGTGTTTTGCCGGTTGGCAGCAATCTACACAGGTCCATGTTTTGCCATGGAAAGAAAATAAAGCCAAGTAACTCTTATGTTAAGGGTGTTTTACAGTTGGCTGGAGGTGGTGGCTGTGAAACCACAGAAATAGGGTTGCGTGAAGAATTAGAAGACTACGTGACTTGATTATGTGACTGTTCAGAGTAGTTGACTTGAGCTAATCTCTGATTTCATGAGTGATCTTTAGCCTTACTGGAGCCATAGTGAAGAGGAAAGAAATCAATTTTTCTTACTACTGGATCATCTAAGAACGTTTTTATATGATTAAAAGACTGGTGTGGTGTAGAGGTGTCTTGACACCTTGGCCATGTTTTTGCTTTCTTCAGGTTGGTCTTTAACAGTTTTCTACACGTGTTTGGGACTGGTGGGTTAAAGGGAAAGTTGTACCTTCAAGAGAAATGGTGCTGAGAGAGGAAAAGTCCTTCTGGGACAGCACAGTGGGATTTGAGGTGAAGAGAAGGGCAGTGCTGTGGGGTGGGATAGACAGCGGTGACACTGTCGGCGTCTTTCGCACTGAAGAAGCACAACTGGCTTTCTTTGTAAGGAGGTATTGAATTGTTGTTTACGGCATATGTACAAAACTGAGAAGCTTTGTTTTGTACGGATTATACTTTCTGAAGGGAGCGTTGTACTTGATCGCTGCAGTTTGAGCATCTTTGGCAATAGGGTGTGATTTTTGTCTTTGCGAATTATTCAGAGCTGCTAACCAACCCTCCTCATCAATGTCTCAGTTGATATGGTTGCCTGGCATCTATCCTTTACAAACTACAATTATTATGTGTATGTTAAAGCTACTTACCTAATCTCATGAATTGCTCTTTAATTTTCAGTAAGCTTTATACAGGAAAAAAACCCCACAAGTGTTGTAGGTACTTCCTAGATTAGGGGGGATCTGAAAGTTGGTTTCGTCCCGAAGGCAGTAATATTGCTTGGTAAGAGGGGTTGTACCGCGGTACTAAAATTCATCTGAGTGACCTCTTGGAACTTTGTAACTCTACACCAACACATCCTAATCGTCTGCTCAGGTCACAGCCCGCCTTTGTTGTCCCACAGACCAAGGGTAGGGTACTGGGCCAACTGGTTCGGCTGCCGCCCTGCCGCTGGCTCACAACAACAGCCCTTTGTTGCTGCCGGGGCTGCGTAAGGACCTGGCGGGGCTGCGTAGGGACCGGGGCGCTGCTGGCCCCTCCGCCTCTTGACTTGCGCCGCAGTACAGCTGCGGTCTGGGTTACGTTTCCACCCGTAGCACAAAGTCCAGGGGATATCGGCAGCTTGCTTGGTTCGGTTTGGGCTGTGAAGGTGTCTGCTCTGTGCTGTACGTGCAGCCTGTCGTCAGGGAGTGTAGATAGGACAAGGGGTAATGGTTTTAAATTGATAGAGGAGAGATTTAGGTTAGATATTAGGAAGAAATTCTTTGTTGTGAGGGTGGTGAGGCACTGGAACAGGTTGCCCAGAGAAGTTGTGGATGCCCCATCCCTGGAGGGGTTCAAGGCCAGGCTGGATGGGGCTTGGAGCAACCTGGTGTGGTGGGAGGTGTCCCTGCCCATGGCAGGGGGGTTGGAACTCGATGATCTTTAAGGTCCCTTCCAACTCTAACCATTCTGTGATTCTATGTAGTGCCTGAAGTGCCACAGTGTTTCCTGGCTGGGATAGCAGGCAGAGCTGTCAGTTTGCATTCTTGCAGGTGTTCTGCTAATTTAATTTATACCAGGGATGTTTCTTGTAAAAGCTTACTAGAAGGGTGTTTTTTTTGTTTTTGTTTGTTTTAACTGCTTCTCTTCTGCAACTCTTGGACAGTTAAAACTAATTTTAGGATGCCCTCTCCAGATCTGTGTGGATAAATGTCCTGGTGTCAAGAAAAAAAAAATTAAATGGAAAAAAGTTGATAAGTGCACACTGTGGTAAGTGTACACAGGATTTGGAAAACCAATAATTTGAGTTGTTACGGAGATGTTGCTTTATAAGAACATTGCCGTGCCAGGAAGCATTTGAAGTATTTTGAAACTGTATCTAAACTGATTTGCATGCAAGCCATGAATTCATGTTGTATTTATTCAGACGTTGCTCCCAGGATTGTTGGTGCTAATTTTATATCTTCTTGCCACTTCAGTACAAATACATTCTGCAGCTTGACTAATAGGGTACCAGTAATACTTAGCTGTTCAGTGTATATAACTATAATTTCTTTAGCTCCCTTCCCCTTCCTCCCCTCACCTTTAATGTATATCTTTAAATCATAGGGATGAAGTTAAATAGTTTGTTTGATACATACGCATAGAATAGATGTTGATCCACGTACAGTGCTTGGAAAAGTAGTATGGCTGCTTCTAATAACCCTTCCCTTGTGCTTTGTTGGATAGTTACTCTGCTTTATTATCAAGGTTGCATTAACTCAACCTTAAGGCTTGTTTCATTTTACAAGCACTTGCTTGCTGATCACAGTCATCCCAAGAGCAATGCTGAAGAGTGCAGCATTATTGCTAGAACATAGTAAATATAATGAAAATCAGGTGTTATGCAGGCAGCACCTGGAACCAGGTGATAATGACTATGATTATTAAGCAAACTTGTCTGGCTTTAATCAGAGACCTGTTTGCGGCACACAGACTTGATGAGGAAGACAATAGTAACGTGATAATGACAAAGCTCTGCTGGGCTGGGAGGACTTAGGAGCAGCATATATGAGATACCGTCTGTACAATCAACCTGTAATCTTTGGAGCTGAGGTGGAAGATGAGTTGGAAGAGAGCAGAAGCAGAAATGCGATACTGTAAAGCCTCACTGAAAGGTATTGGAAAGTCGGGTGGTTGCATTGGTGCTGAGTAGCTTTGTGAGCTCTTTTTTAGCTATTCTTTTGGCTTTGTCTTTGGTTTTGGAAAGGAAATGGAAAAAGCATGTGAGAAATTTGGAGTCATGTTTCTTTTTTCCTTTTATAATTCCTTTATGCTACTCTTCTGTCTTTCTGAGGGCTTTGATTATAGCTTTGGTCTGCATCTTGAATAGTAGGTTGATGTATTTGAGCTGTTCTTTGCAGTAGTTTGGCTGGAAAATATAGGAAGTTTCTGTTTACAAGCAAAACTTAATTGAAATAAATTGCCAAAAGAAGAAAAAACACTTTTACTGGCAAATCAAACAGTCTGATGCCTGGTCCAGCCATTATCTTATACAGTTTGTCGTAAGAATTGTGCAGTGGGAGGTGGTGATACATTTTGACAGCAAAAGCAGGCTTTTCTGGTGGTTTGATTGTGGTGGCATCATAACCCACTTCCCTCTTTGAGTGTTCAATAGCATGGAAAGCTCTTCAGCTCAAGTCCCAACCACCTGGGCTTCCTGTGGTGGTTTAGAGATTGATTAAAAGCCACATGTGGGGGAAAAGAGTTCTTTTTTCCTTCAAAGAAAAGTATTTGTTTTTTTTTTATTTCACCCCCACATAGGATCTATGTGTTACAGCCATATATCTGCTATTTGTACAGAATGTGTAGCAGGCAATTCTGTTACGTATGTTTTCAGATCTTCTGTTGGTTTCTACACGGTCAGGTTTTCTGAAGATAAGCTCTTAAATGATTTCTGGTAACAGATTGGTAATAGCCAAAACAGTTCATGGAAAATTTTCAAGAACGTCATTGGTCTGCAGATGTCTCATACCAAAACTGTAGTTCAACATCATACTTGAAGGACCTTTCCTTTCTATTAAACTTGGGGATGTGCAAGTGTAATGTATCAATTTATACCTTTCTCTCTTTATAGTCATGTATAGAGGATATACCCTTACTAGCAGCTGAGACTGAAAAACCACAGCATTAGAAACCTGGCTTTTGACAAGTGGGGCTTTCTACAAGTGACGTCTCTGAAAAGGGAGGTCTTGCTAGTCACTGTCCTCAGATGTGGTGTTTTCAATTCTTTATCCCCCCTTTTAATTTTTTTTTTAATGTTTTAAGGACCTTGCAGAACTTTTCCTCGAAATCCCACAGAAGGGTTTGTATTGGCGATGAAAGTCTTGAGTTTGCAGCTGCTGAATCTAATGGAAATTACTGTGTTTTGGACACATCACAGCCTATATTTTGGATGGAGTGAGAGACATTAATGCATAGCTTTTCCTGTCAAAGTTAATTTATTGTCACAATGTTGGTTCTGTGCAATGTGTGTTGAATGGAGCATGGCTGCAAGTGTAAGTTCTGAAGCTTGCCAGGCTGTTCTAGAAGACCTGGTTGATCAAAGGTGTAAGTGGGGCTGTAGCTTGGAGTTGTTGGCTGTTTATAAAACTCTCATTCATAATAGAATTTATTTTAAAAAAGTACTTCTAATGAGAAAAGTGAGTTGTGTAGCTGATGTTGAAACATTTTCCAGAGCCTTTTTGTACCTACACCCACACAGATTGTTAGGCACATCTGTAATGTATAGCACTGCAAGATGTTCAGATGGAGATGATTTTTAAGCATTATCTGGTGAAGATATGAAATCGAAATGATGCCCATTCTCAGTCCTTTTTCTTGAGCAATAGTTACTGTAATATTTCAGTAGTGAGAACAGACTTCAGAATGAGCAAACTGGAATAAAGTAACGCGGTTCTAAGTTTTGAAAGGATGAATAGCATTTCATCCTACATATCAGCTTCTTATTCCACACACACAAAAAAATCACTAAGGATGAGAGTAAGAATTAAGGTGGTGCACAGCAGGTGTCTTCTGCTGGGGATGTGCTGAGGGGGTGGTATGTCTCCTGCTGGTTTTAAGGAAAAATGAGCAGAATTGGGACCATAGTCACCTTTGTGTGAAGACTAAGATTCGAACAGTCAGCAGCTTTTTTTTCAGTCCACTTGCAAATGTAGGGACAAAGTCCTGGCACAGCATGAAAAATGCTTGGCTTCATTGTAGCTCTTAAATGATGTGAGACATGCATCTTATGGTGGAAATAAAATTTGCTTTTGCTGCGTTTTAGATTTCATCTTTTACCAAATCCATGAACATGGTGACGTTAAGAATACGCGTTTGTCTGTTAGTGTAGTAAATGGCAATCTGCACCCCCTGCAGTGGCACCATTTGCTGTCTTCAGCAGACAGAGGGAGATCAAGACAAATGAACGTTGGCTCCAGCTGTAGCCCAGGTTTCTCCAGGTTCTCAATTCCATCCTTTTCTCCAGCAGTCAAAAAGCACTCTCAAAGCTTTTTCTTAGGAATCTTTTGCCACATCCTTTCTTCTGTTGTGTTTTTATTCAGACAATGAGCCTAGTTCTCTAGGCCTGCCTTTTTGATAACCGCAGCAGTGCTGTATTGGAACTTCTGTATTGGTAGCAGAGGGGGTCTTATTAGGCCAGTTTTCTTGTTTATATGTGTATACAAGCTATGCTGACAGCTTTCCTGCATTCACAGCTAAACACAGAGGCAACAGGACTTTTTAAAATGAAAACTGTGCCTTGTTCTTTAAGGGCTTCTGGTTTATACATCTTACTTATCTTAAAACATGCTGTTACAGCTTTAATGTTGCTTGACTACACCTGTGGAAAGCATACACGTGCGAATTTGCAATTATAGCCTGTACTACCCAAGATTATTATTATTATTTTTTTGCGTGGAGGATACTGAAAGTTTTTTAGTGGAGAAAAGCCCATGTGCTAATGTTAATTTTTGGTTTTCAAATGGGTGGTTTTCTGTCTAGGTTTTAGCTTAGGATGTGTTAGCATAATACCAAAATGCACAGAGAAGACATAACTCATTTAGAAATTTTTTGTGCCTTACTCGGCTGTGATCTGTTTTCTGGATTTTTCTTGTACCTGCTTCTCGTTGTGGATATGTGATGTCAAGAGAGCTGTGTTTCAGGATGAGATGAGTGGTCACAGTGGCAGGAGAAAACTTCCCTGCTAATTCCTCCTACCCTTCTTTGCACTAGTTTTGCGAGGCTTGAGGCTGTTTGTGCTTATACCTTCTAGTCGCAAGGACGCAAGAGGTTCCTTCAAGTGCCCTGGAAATAGGGGACAGGGAGCACACCACTGATCAACTTGTTAGCATTGACATTGCTCCTCCACAGGTGAGCGTTTCCTATCACACCACAGGATTTTCTCCTGTTCCTGCTGTTAATTAACATACTGCATTGCAAATAGTCTATTCCACCTTGGTTTTTTTATTCTCTTCTCCCGTGCCTGCATTGTTCACAATGCAACATTTTATGGATATTTTTGGTCTTTCGAAGCTTTACCATTGGAGAACAGACTCTAAGCACTGAGTGAAATTACTCTGCTGGATGTTTCTCAGAAAGCCTTCTGCTTCCCATTAATTTTGGGGAAAATGCCCAGTAATTTAACAGTTCTTAAGGTTGATTTCTATTTTTTTCACATTGAATACTGCTGGCTAAAACTCCTGGCTGTCTGAAACCATCAGTTATCTCTCATCTTTATTTTCATTGTTTGTGGGAAGAACAATAGCTGTATAGTGTACAATGAATGGACATACTGTGTTCTAACAGAATTTTTCATCTGAAATTCTGAAAACAGTAATAATGCTTTCAGTCATCACTGGATGCCTATTCATGTTCTTCTAAACATAGGCTACTGTACTTGGCTTAAGATACTGTTGATCTTGCAACTCTAGAGGTTTGGAATAGGGAAATTACAGTCTTTTGACAGTGTATAGTTTTGGGAAGATAAGCCTGAACCTAATGTTGCATCTGTGGATCAGCAGTGACACTATTTTTAATTTTTATTTTTTTTTTTTTTTTATTGAAATTGACCCAGGCACTCTTACAGTCCTGTGGTAAGATTTGCAGCTGAAAAATCCTGTGATTTGTTCCAAATGACATCTGTGTAACTCAATGTGATAAGCCCCTTGGTAAATGGAATCAGATAAGCAATCTGCCTGTCTTACTCCTTATGTGTTGCCACTTGTTATCATTTAGGACTTAAATTTTTTCACTTTATACATTTCCATTTTGTACACTTTCCAGATCTAGTATTAGAATAGTGGTATATAGAATAAAAAGAAGCGTGCAAGTGTTTTCCTTCCCTCATTTCTTGGAAAGTAGAAGATATAGGCATGATCTCTAGTTTTGAGAAGAGAATACTAGATTTCTGGATAGGAAACAGGAATATTGATGAGATGATGTATGTTTTGAAATACTGTCATGTGTGTTTGGAGCCATGGCAGGGACTTTCTGGGTTGTATGAAAATTGGTTTCTTTCCTTCAGAACACAGCTGTTCCTTATCTTCTCCAAAACCACTGATCATAAGAGCTCCCTTTCCCCACAGTGATGAAAATTCTCTTTTTTTTTTCTTGAGAAGACAGGCTAAAAATTAAGAGGAAAATTAAAGCAGTTACCTTCAGTAAGAAGGAAAGCAGTGTCTCGGAAAGCATGTGAAAGATGATGGTTAAGAGCCAGGACTTAGATGTGTTTCTACAGTGAGGCATAAGGAGGAGATAGAAGCCACCACCACTTAGGAGGGATGTGAACAGTACAGGGCCAGGAGGTTCCTTAGGGCTCCGATTTCTACTAGTGGGGGAACATAAAGGAGTGTGATTGTCTCTTTCCATTGTATTCCAGTGTCCTGATGGACCAAGAATAACTTTGCTGATGCCAGTGTGGATTTCTCTATCCTGTTTCTACTATTTCTACTCCTTGTTTTTCTTCCCTATCTGATGGCAGGGGAATGATTTTTAAGATCCACTGTACTTTTGAAAACACAAAGCAAATTCCACTGCTCCCCTACATGTGCCAGTAAAACATGATGGCCTGGTTGTTTCATCTATAGTCTTTCTGTTTGGATGTTTATCTTCAGCATTTCGTCACAATATTGAGTCTTCTATTCCATTTGGCTACTTGTTATTATCACTACGAATTTGGTGGGTGTTGCTTTCATTTGTATCTGTTGTTAATATAAGTGATAAATCTGCAATTATGTATGGGTGGGAGAAATCATCCCATGTCCCATTCTGTGGGGTTTCTGATCAATTCTGAACCTCACTGGCCGGAGGGCACGTAATTGCCATGCAGGCACAAATCAGTGGGTGACCATTTAATCAGGACACATACTCTCCCTTCTTATGATGAACTGAGGAACCAGGGAGATTGCATTTTAAAAGCATGTCAGTTGTGACTGGAATCCTCTCATCTTGGAATCAAGATGATGCTGATCTGCTGTGTCCAAAGGTTGGTGTGCTTCAAAGTAGTGGTTACTGTTGGCGTGTTTAGGAACACTTATAGGGGTTCAGCCTAAAAGTAGCAGGAGGGAGGTGAGCGCTGTAACCAGACAGGACCCTTCCTTTGTCTTGTTCAATAAAATGTGTTTGGCTTATGCAGGTTTCCAGTACAGGGATGGTGCCTATCCAGAGGGCCGCGGTAGCTCAGATAGTCAAGGTTTCTTTTTTCAAAACTTTCCTGATGGCTCGCCTTTCCATGTGGTAATTGCTTCCGGATGATATCACCAAAAAGCACTCGAGGCTGTGCTTTCTGATGAGGAAACTTCTGATGTGTTTCCAATAAAACAGGTTCCAGATCTTCTTGGATGCAGCTTAAGCTCAGGTTTGAATTAAATGGCCTCTCCTCTATCCCTGGGAGGATGCTTTGGCTCAGTTTATCTTAGATATTTGCAAAGACTGAACAGTCAGCTCCTGTTTTATGTGCGTGGAGCTGATGGCCACACGTGGTTTTCTGGTGAAGAGGTTGGGCAGCACAGGGAGTTTGTTTAGGCAGGGCAGAGACATCGGTAACTCTCCCTCACTTGGCAATCTTCCCTCTCCTAGTAGTCCACCTGAAGGTAGCAACCTTATTGTATTAGAGATTATATTACAGGAGTCTGATGCTTGTGCTTGTTGACGGTGGAGGGGACTGTGATAGCTCTAGGTGGGTGGAGAGGGTTTGTGTGGGGTTTTGTTCGTTTGTTTTCCCAAGTGTTAATTTACATTTCTGTATTGAATCCCTTCCCTCTGGTAATTTGTGGAGGGAATGGAGAAAAGCGTGCTTTGCAGAACTGGAAAATAAATGAATATGGCCAACTTCTGACTCGCATCTGTCAGGGTACATTACTGGATACCTACAGAGAACATGCTGAAAAATGAGTGCTCTCTGGATTAAATCTCAATGTTTTATCCCATTGTCCTCATATTGAGGATAGTAGCATGTAGGTTATCTATCCTCTTTTGTTGGAAACAAGTTTCCATCTTCTAGCTCTTGGGGATCTCTATAGTAGCATTTATTTTTTCTTTGTTGTTGTTGTTGTGGTTTTTTTTGTGGGTGTGGTGTGTGTTTTTTTTGTTTTTGTTTTTTAGTACAGATTTAATAAATATTTCTGGAAGGTTCTCTACATTTCTTAAAGTAAAATAGAATCAGCATAAGCATCGTTAATTATACAGCAAATTTAGCCCTTCAAGGAAGTGCAGGATTTGTTTTCCCAGCAGGGTGAAGTGTAGCAAGGAAGGAAAAGCAATGATTTAAAGAGCTACATGCTATCAGATTTCTTTTTAATCAAGGAGTTGACCTTACTGCAAAGTTTTCTCTGAGATTTGACACTGATGTTATTTGTTGGGTGGGGGGGAAATGGTTATATACTTTCATACAAATTAAAACCCTTTTGAGACTTGTTGCATAATGGATTTTGACATGTGAACCACTTGCTAGTGATTCGAAACTAATACCTGCACTTTTTTTTCTCACAGTACTTCTAACATACTCAAAGTGTCAATTTTTGGAAGGCATTACCCAAGCAGAGAGAAGATACAATATTTCCATTGAGGAACTTGTGTTTTACAGCACAATTAGAAGAGTCAGAACTGGTGACTTGAGTGCCAATCGTTTATTTACTTTTGCATACTTCAGTTTATATGCTTTACTATGCTGTTTTGGTTTGTTTATTTCTTTTTTCAACCATGTATTCTTAATGTTAAAATCCTGCAGTCATGTAAGAACAGATGGATGTGGGAAAATTGTAATTGAATAAAGCCTAGTCGTTTGCAGTTTAAGTATCTTGAATATTCTTGCCTTGTCTAATGGAAAACCAAAATAAATATACTTCTGTAACAAAAAGATATGATGCAGTACTATTTGAGAATAAATTAAAAAAAACTGTGAAAATGTCTTGTATAAAACAGTTGCAGTATCAAAGACTGCTGTAAATCATGACAGGGTGAGTTTTAATCCTGTACCTCTAAATAGTGACCCATCTTGACCTGTGTTTATATAGTAATTTTCTCTTTCATATTACAGACTGGTTGTAATGTTCTTCTGACTTCTGGTCATTATAGGTGCAGTGGTATGATAATTCATCTCAATTTGGGTCTTCTGGTTTTTTTTCGGGGAGGAAGCCCTTTCTTGCTGCATAGAAATTGCATGGTTTTGATTGTTATTTAATCAGGGCTTGACTGTGTGTCAGTGTTCTGTACTGAAAGCTGTGTGTATGTGAGGAAAACAATGGATGCAATGCATGTGTGGAATTGTCTTGTTTTGGTTGAGATTTTTGTCATTTGGTTATTTGTTGGGTTTTTTGTTGTTGTTGTTGTTTTGTTTTGTTTTGTTTTTCCCACTGCCGTTTTTCTGGTGCTGTTTCTGTCACACCCTCGACCTTGCTGCTGCTCTCGTGGCTAAATGGGAAGCAAAGTGAAATACTTGAGGCCAATGGTGCCTGCTGTCAGTGACAACATCTCCCTTCAAAACCTGTTCAAAGAGGAAGATGTAAGCAAGGCTGGTTCACTGGAGGCTTCAAGTGGAGAAGAGGTATCAAAGCCTACACAATAAAGCCTTTTTCAAGGCTGCGTATTTAGGCACAATTCTTACTGCTTCTTCTGTTGCTGATATGGGAACAGTAAAATGTGGATGTTTATATGGTTAAATGAAGAGGTTGCGAAGTGTTACACAGTGTGTCTGCTACTCCAGGTCACCTCACACACTTCCTTAAGCCATGTCTGTGCTGGCACCAGTAGCTGAACCTCAATATTAAAGCTGTCCTCACTCAACCTTCATGCCTGACCAGAGGTCCTAATGGGGAGGCAGCATCCTCACCTGTTCCTTTGCACTGAGAGATAGAGGTGAGAGAAGGCTGAGGGGCCATCAGCTCTGTGATGGGCAGGTGACTTAGAAGCAAGAGATGTCTTGGCTCATTTCTTGCCTCAGTGGTCCTTCTTGGGTGGGAGGCCACTCTTTCTCCCCTCAACAACTCTGACTTGTGACATCCAATGTGCCATATTCTACTTGTTCAGTGTTCTAGCCTTGTTTTCTGTTATCTTCTTTCCTGTCACTGTCTTTGGGAATGAGGGTATTGTATATAAATTGGGAGTAGCCATGCCATCAGGTGCATTTGCTGAGTCTTTAGACTGCATCCCTTCCACAGGCTCCGGGGAGATCTGCTGTACTCCATTTAGCTGGGTGCATGCTCTCATGTAACGCTGATGCTCTGCTTCCTGCTAAGAGTGTGATTTCAGTCTTCTGTAGATACTCTGTCAGTGCAGTAAGCTTTAAAACTTTTTCCAGAATTGATGGAGCCGACAGCATTTGGCTGGGTGCATAGCAGGCAGTTTTTTTCCTCCTCATAATTGATCTTATGGTAAACATTTGTCTTATTTAAAAATCCTCTCACTACTAAGATCTGCCTAGCTGTTGCTAGTACCTCAGGTTCCCAGTTATTCCTTGTATGCTCACTGCAGTTGCTTGCTTGCTAACCCAGATCTCTTGGCTTAAAAGGTCATAGCTAAGCTATTTCAAAGTTCTTAGCCACTCTGTGACTTGCTAGAATTGCTTTCTCCCAAAATAATAATATCAAAAAGGGTAAAAGACCCATCCGACATGTTGATACCCTTGATATGTAGGAATAAAAGTCGTTCTAGACTAAAATTGATTTAGTCTCCAAACAGGGTCTGTCATCAAGGAATTATGTAAAAGACGATGCCAGAAGAAGGAGCCTGTAGGCACATCTATGTCTAAACAAGTAAACTCCTTCAGTGCTGCAGGGCACCATGTGGCCGAGCAGGACTGCCTTGCAGCTCGGTCAAGCCAAAGCAAAAGCTGAGGACACGATCTCCTCCTTGCCCTGCTGTGACCGCGAGAAAAGGAAAAGTAGCAGCACTGCACAGAGGAGGCAAAAAAGGGGGAGAAAGGAATGCGTGTTGTAATTGCTTCCAGATGAGTTCCTTTTTTTTCCAGCGTTTTCTGCTCTTCACTCCCAGGTAGAGTGAGCATTTGTATGCATGAGCGCCCTGCTCGGTGGGGAAAGACAGCTTTTTGTCATATTTAGTTACATGTGTTCCTTTTGCCATTAAGAAGCTTAAGCAAGGTTTTCCCGCGTTATTTATTCCCTGTGCGTGTTAGGGAGAGGTCTGCTCGCCCACGCTGTGGCGGTGCCTGTGTCGGTGGTTATCCGGCCGTCCCATTGCTGCCATCACTGCAGCCGATGGTTACCTCTGGTGAGGGATGAACTGTTCCTGTGGGTGGTACAGCTGTAACCAGAAGAGGCATGAAGTTTATCCCTGGGGATTTCTGCAACAAATTATTTTTGTAAATAGTTCATAGGTAATAGACTTTTGTAATAATCGGTACACTTGAGGACATAATCCCTCAGAGCACTTGAGGACATACTTAATTGCATTGTTTAAACAGGGGCATAGGTGCGGTTTCTTTTGTATATCTATGGGTTTGTCTTCTGAAAAAGTACGACCTATGCTTCAAATATATTCTTTAATTGATATCGTTACCTTTTCCACCCCCGCTTCTGAGGTCATATCAGTGCTTGGCACTTTCAAAAGTTGTCTGGTTAAGCTGTTTCCTTTGTGAAAACTTGTACGTTTCTGGAAAGCTCCTGTATAGATGCACACGGAATATTTGCTCTGACTTGTCCAGCTTTAAGAGGTGGATCTCAGTCACTTTGCCATGGATTCAGCGTTTCTTCTGTGTGCTATTAGCATCCACGCCATTCTGATGATCTTCTGCGATTATAAATTTCTTAAAGAGGACTTAGGCCTGAAGTCTGTAGGTAGCAGGAACTTGTATCTCTTTCGTTGAGCAGAGCCTTTGACCCTTTGCCTACAGAATAAATATATATCTATTTAATGTAGAATTATTGCTGGAACTACGATTCCCTGCTCTACAGCACTAACAGGAAAAAAAAGCTTTATGTCTTTATGTTTTCCTTTTCTTGTAGTGTTGAGGGACAAATTAACTTGCCAAGGAGACAAGAAAAATTAGATCAAATAATTTAGTTTGGATATATCTTTTCTATTACCATTTCAAGTAACAATTGCTGTAAACAGAATGACAGAAGCTTGGATACGAGCCTTCTTCTTTGTGTGTTGTTTTTTCCATTGTAGCAACATGAATTTGAATTTAAAGCCTTTTCTGACATACCTTAATGAAGCCATTGTGGGATGTTTTTTGTTGTTTTTTTTTCTGTTGTTTTTCCTGAAGGGGGATATTTAGGGGCTGAATGTTGAAGCCCACTACAAAGAGCAGTATGAGGGGAATTCATTTTTTGGGGCTTAGCTGGGGAGTATGCATCTCCTTTCAAGGCTGAAAGGAGATTGCTTCAGCGTTACGTCAGGTTTCATACCAAGTAACATGAATTGCTTTTTCTAGAGGTACATGGTTTGAAAAAGTCAAATCTTAAAATACCACTTGAATTTCAAAAGAAGTGCGTCGAGTATTGACTCTCACATAGTCTGAGTTTGGATGGGTGAATTGATCCATCTCTTGCAATCCTTATGAGGAGTAGGCTTGAACTGGTTAGTAAGTTGTAGGAAACTCAGCAGTTCAGGCTAGAAATAGGCTCGTAAGTCTTCCCAATTAATTATTATTTATGGAATTTAATATGGAGAACAGCATATGAGGAGATCCTGTGTAACCATAGCTTCCTCAATCAGTTGCTTGTTTAATTCTTGAAGAGTAATGGTGTCTGCTTCTGGAGAAGAGTTTCCCTACGACTTTGTTCTACCTTTTTGTTAGAAAGAGAAATTTGATCCTTGTCAATATGATAAGGCTGTAGAAATGACAAGGATATTCAGAGAGGAAAGCTTGATGAGATGGAGTTTTACATTTTAGTTTAGGTAAGGCAGATAGCAGGGGGGGAGAGAGAAATGCCTTTGGACTTTGGTGTGATACCCCTCTGTTTGGAATCATAAAGGATTGGCCTTTTTTTTTTATTTATTTTTTTTTATTTTATCCCCTGAGCTTTAACTGACAGAACGCCTTGGTATATTTGTGGTTATGCTAGTGTTGAGATGTTTTTTTTGTTTTTTTTTCCCTTGTGTGTCTGATTCTCTTGCTGTACAGGAGTAAGCCAGAACAGTGTTCAACCCCTTTAGCCTTGTGTTAAATGTCTCTGCAGAGGAGCAAAGCTGTATGACTTCTTCAATGATCATGGTACAGTTGCAGATGAAGTCTTACATTTAGACTATGTTTACGGGTGGGTGTAGGTACATGTGTGTTCTTGATGACTTGTCCTAAAACCTCAGTTTGAGCTATAAGGCTTGTTTGTTACGGGAGCAGTTTGAATTGCTAGAACAAAAGCTGAGGTTGGGCACGTGATGGATGGTCTCACCACCCGCAGTTCCAGACGTGCCCCCGGCTGCTTCTGCGGAGGAGATACCCGGTGGCAAGATACAGTGAGTTAATGAAAGGACTGGATGCGTTAAGAGGCTGATCTTGAGGCATTAATGCTTGCCTGCCATGTTACCTGGTAGATTTCTAGTCTGCTAAATGTTAGTGTCTGCAGTTTTAAATATCTGTAGTTACTTTTTCCTTTGTTCTTCCAGGTGGGTTTGTTTTTGTTTTTTTTTTTTATGGCATGGCTTCTTTACAAACATAATTAGGTGGTTACTTTGATTTAATTCCAAAATTTAAATTAAATTTTAAATATAGCATTTAGCTCTGAAGTTAATAGTGCTATTTTTTAAACCTTATTTTGCTCTTCGTATTACCTGACTCTACAATTATTTGATGAAAGAATATGCTACAAAGCTCTGTGAATATCCGTGCAAACTAAGGTCGAATTTTGTAATTGTCACTGTTGCAAATTTAGTAAGGCAGCTGTTGCTGATAGAGAATGCGTTTTTAGGCATCTAGTATTTACCGTCATAATCACACAACAGTTTCTTGCTTTGGACTACATAGCATGTGGGTATGTTCTGAACATAATTTCTTCTCACTTAAATCTTCTAGTCAGTAGCAAATGTCAGATGCTGTAATCCTCCAGCAATCTCAAGCAGAGTACTTGCAAAAGTTCTGGAATATAACGTGATGAAAAGAATTGCCACCAGATAAGGAAATAACTGCAAAGCAAGTTTTCCCCAGGAAGAGTGCTGCATAACAAAAAGGACAATCAGCAAGTCTTCAAACTTTTAAGAAATGCTTAGCACGCTGGGAAAAATTGGTGTGAATATAATATTATCTGGGGTTAAAAGAAGCTAGCAAGGAGACGTGAAGGTATTCAGGAATACTATTTCTGTGAAAGCTTAACAAAAGGGAAGGTTACTCTGAGAGTTGTCCATTCCTAGCCCAAATGCTATATGACTTGGTGCGTCATCTGTCTATCCCCTTTTCCTCCAGAATAAAATTAGATGTATAGTATTTCCTTATTTTTAAGAATTGTCACTCAACTCTCAACTTGGTGGTGTTCTTAAAAGTTTTGTACCCATTATTAAAGAGGATTAGGGTGAACTTTTCTGGATAACTTGTCATATTTCCTAATACACCTTGTTCACTGCAACTGGAGAAAAAATACCACCCCTCAGTCATGGCCTAGGAGAAGTCCACATTGTGTCTCTGATTGTCCAGTGTCGGCATCTGGAGCTGCCCAGTCAGCTCTTCACCTACCCTGCACTTAAAGCCCAGGAGAGCTCTAGCAGTCAGTGCCAGGTACAGAGGGTTTGAAGAGTGAGTTCCTGTCAAGAGAGACCATTCAGAGCAAGAACAGTGTCGTCCCTTAATGTCTTAGCTGAGATATCTTAACTTCTTATCTGCTCCATACTTGGTAATAAAGGTCAGAAATGGGACAAGGAGTGGCCTTGAAAGTTATGTTTTCTAGATACTCAACAGAAGAAAACAGATAATTACCTAGATACAGGGTAGATGAGAAATTTTTAGAAATAGATGGGTCTGTGTAACCACAATCTATTCAGACAGTGTTGAGGAATGGGCAGCTGGAACCAAATGGGACCAGGCTAGATGTAAGGGGATGAGATTTGAGCACTGATACAGCAAACAGGCAAGGGATGAAATTTGAGCACTGATACAGAGAACAGACAAGGGATGAGATTTGAGCACTGATACAGAGAACAGACATGGGAGGTCTGCAGGTGCTCCTTGGATGGGGTAGGTGGGTGGATGCCAGTGCCCCCTCACTGCCATGTGTGTGCAGGAAGAAGAATCCATAGCTGCTCCCTGTTGAAAATGGCATCTCATCGATGACTGTAGGCACAAAGAGCGTTGTGCTCAAGACTGTGTGGTCCGTGAGGGCCTGCTGCTTTCTGGTGACCATCACCCCATTGCCCAGCTGAAGAAGCTTTTGATCCTTCAGCAGTACCCGGAGTATCCAGCGAATGGTCAGAATTTCACTGAGTGCTGTGCAGATGGAGTCCCAAAGGAGCACGTGGATGTATCTTCCAAGTGGATGTAGGCCCTAGGTTATGCGATTTCATTTCCTAGAGGGGAAGGGATTAGTGAACATCCTCTGCTGCATTTAGTCATCTGGGAGGTTTAATGAAAATTTACATCTCTCTACCTTAATAAACAAAATTAATTATATCCTCTTATGTATAATTTAGTGAGTAATCTAGATCAAGAAGATAACTTTAAGGGAAACAGAGTTTGAGATTGTAGAAAGCTTGTTAAAAAACATGAAATGCTGTTTTCTTATTCCTTTTTTTTTTCTTTCTTTCTTTCTTTCTTTTCCCTTTGGCTTATACGTAATCCAGCAAACTAATGTAATTTTCCCAATAGCTAGAAGGGAGAAAAAAATAATGGATACACTGGGCTTTTTACCAGTGGAATGGAGATGTGTTTTCCCAGAATTGGTTAACTGGCATTGTTAAAGCAGCTATATTAAAAATAATTCATAAAAATGATTCCTGTGTTTGTTTGATAAGGTAGTCAGCTGTAATACACATCATGTTTGTAGAACAGAAGACAGCACTGTTGCATTGATAATGATCTAAGGACCACCTGTATAATCTGCTTGAGATGAAATATGCGACGGCTTGTTTTACTAAGACTTGACTTTAAGTGCATTTTTTTTCCTATCTGTGCTAGATGCTGAGGCTGAAGAATTTGGAGCCATTTATTCTTTTCTCCCCCTTTTGAGTGTCAGCCTAGAAAAATATGCATTTTTCTTGTAAGAACGTTAGCAGTGAAGGCAGTGTGTGCACCTTTACAAACTGAAAGTTGTTCTTTTGCCAGAACCTGGGTAATGTAAGTTCGCATGCTGATATTTTTACGGTAGCTAGGTATGTTGCTGTTAGCCTTAAAATAACTGTTGAAAAATCATCACCCACCTTGCTGCACTACCTAATGGAAATTCAGGGCTGTAAGAGGAAGGCATGGTCGTTTGCTCTTGCAATTCTCAGCTGAAATGGAGTGTTAGAGAGAAATGACTTGTCGAGACAAAACACACTCGCAAAGCAGAGTTAAAAGCTGTCCTAGTTAAGAAGCAAGAAGACAAAGGTTACAGCAGTTCTTTCTGGTTCAGAACCTGAATTGCTGCAGGACTTCTTGAATAAGTAATAGCAGTAACAATTATGATTGCATCTTTGGTCCTACTGCTCCAGCAGATGTATTTAATCACTTCTGATGTGGTTTCACAGAGTGCAAGAGATTAAATTAGTTTATAAATCGAGAAGAAAGAAATTAAAGACTGGAAGGTAGTGAGGGACATTATGTCTAGCTGATGTGATATACCTGGGTATAAGTTTGTTCATGTTTTAGGCAATCCTAACTTGGTTTTGGTTTTTTTTTGTTGTTTTTTTTTTTT
>VZRU01021335.1:0-19833 GCA_013398155.1 Pedionomus torquatus | reverse complement strand
ATTTTTTTTTGCTTCCTTGCTTCCAATTGCTGGTTGTTAAGAGCTGCTATCCTGCTAATAAAACTTGCATGGTAATTTGGCTCTTAAAAGTTGCTTCTGTCCCACTTCTGTAAGTCATTAGAGCATCATGTTCATGGCAAAATAGCTCGAATGCTGTCAGCTGGAGCTCTGGCATCATGTGTTTTGTGAATTGGTTCAGATCTGTAAAGATTTTTAACCTTTTCTGTGCTGCTTTGTGTGAAAAGAAAATCATTTGACCTAATGCTCAGAAAACAGTAAACAAGAACAAGTAACGCGAATAAAATATGTGAACAGCCACAAATGTATCCTAATGTGAAAGTGATAACATAGAAAAATGAACTGCCTCATGTTGTTGCCTCATGTTCTTTCCTCTTATCTTTCTCATTGTGGCTTTTCTGTTTTTTTTGTTTGTTTGTTTGTTTGTTTGTTTTTTTATTGAGGGCACCAACATCTGCTTCCTTTCATAACTCATGTTGTAGTAAGATGCACAACAATAGCGCGGTGCCTTAGATTTCTCTTAAAGATCAGTTGTAAATACTTTTCAGTCTAACTCGTTCTGTTGCTTTCTGGCTAAAGGACAAAAGTACCTATGGCAAAGAGTGTAGATGTTGCTAGAGAGGGTACAGTTAGGAATGCATGTTTAGAAACATTAATCTGTGGGTTTTTCTTACTATGAAGTGTTTTGAACAGATGCTGCTTAGAAAATAGGAATTTTACAGATATTTGTCTAGTGTTGTTTTTAACAGCTGAAGAACAAATGCTGGATTTCACTATATGAGTGACAACTAGGAACTTCAGCATCTGAACTCAGGGCTTCTTTGGTGACGGTCTCTGGCCTCTGGCAGGTTACTTAACTTTTCGGAATCTAAACCTACACAGAAATTGTCATATTAAATCAGAGTCAGCCTGACCTGTTATTCTGTCACCAGTGCTGGTTTTTACTAAATATTTCAGAGAAAAGTGCCAAAGTCCTTGTTCATGTGTGAAGTGTTCTGTCCTGAATAAGAGTTTATTCTTAATAGCTTAGAATCCAAAGATGGCTTAAGAACTAAAGGATCTGTCTCTTCCAAAACCACACAGTTAATATTCATGTCCTAATACTTCCTAAACGTGTTGTTGTAAAATGTTTTCTCCATTTGTAAAAGGAAAATAAACTTTTTGACCCACACTCTCTCTCTGGAACTGTTATAGATTGAGGTATTTGGGAAATAAAAACTGTAAATTTTTAGCTGCTTGATTATTTAAAAAGTCATTTGATGTTCATTTAGCTTTCACAGTGGCCTAAAAATAATGGAGTTTTATGCTGCAGGGCACAGTAATAAGGAACTGTCGGTGTGCAGAATAAATAATAAAGCCATATTTAAGCAAATGGGGGAAGATGCAGCAAAGTTTTGCCGATATGGCCTCTACTGCTGTTTTACCTTTAGTGCTGCGTTTGTACCTTTGTTCTTGGAGTTACTCATATCCTTAAAAGTAAATGACTGTGAAACATCTGAAATCAGGATGACATGGATGGAAGCAAATACCCAATTGAAGGTTTTGCATGAGGTCAGGATTTAATGTCTGAACATCACACAACTTGCGGGAAATGACTGTGTCTTACGGTTTCTGACAAACCTAGCTGCAGATGTTGCCAAGAAAAGAATAGCCCCAGAGATGGAACATGGCAGATCTGTGTGATCTGAAGCTCCTTGGGCAGTTTCGCTTCTTGTAAAGGCAATGGGAACATTGTCAGCTGGGTCATTTCCAGTTTTAATCAAACTTTTTTTCCTCCCCCCCTCAGCAAGTAGGAGTCCTGCCAAAGTCCGTTTGGTTTGGTGCATGGAGATGGGGATAAACAAATGTTTGTCATGCTGCCCTCTCAGCCAGTGCCTTTGGGTCTCCATCAGAAAAATTGTTTGCTGACAAAAAGTTCAATCAGCTGCAGTCATGGTGCTGGGAAGGGAGCGGGGAGGAAGAGCAGAGTTTAATTATCAATGGAAATTCGCAATAGTGGGGAGTATGGAGAGGTGTTTAATGTCATCCTCCTTAAAAGCAGAGGTGTAACGCAAGCGCAGGCAAAGTGCTCCTTCTAGGCTTAGTCCTGTAATGACCTAAGTGTTCCTAGTCAGGAAATGTGCTTAATTTAGGAGTCAGCCATACTGCAGATCTTAGTGGAACCCTTAAAAATGGGTGATGCGCCAAGAGCTGAGCAGCTAAGGCCAGAGCACTCCCATCTTGTGAGATGGAACACCTAATGGTCCTTGAATTAAATCCCGTTTCTTCACACACTGAAACAGGTTGCAGTATACTTGCCTCTTTGGCTCTGCGCTGAAGGTATAGCTGAGGGAATAATGATTCTTATTCCTGTGCAGTCATTTAGTTGATGTAGCAAGTGTTGCAAGATCAGATAGCCTTCTTTCATTGAATTATAAATGTAATTTTGTGAGTGAGAGTAAAATATATTTTTGGAAAAAATAAGTTGAAGAATGAAAAGGCTATGTGTGATGAATTTTGGAGAGCTGTGCCCCTATCTGATTTTGCTGCTACAGCCCCCTTGCATGCACTGTGCTTCCGAGCCATGAGCCATTCTTCTCCACCATCATGGTCTTTCTTAACAAGGAAAGTATGTATCACTGTTTGTTTGTGGGTGTTATGTGAAAGATGGAGGTAAACTGGAATCCAATTTCTCTGCTGACCCCAGAGATGGGTATCACAGTTAAGCAACTAGTTCCTTTCCTGAATTTACAGTTTTTAAGTGGCCTTCCTGTCATCTGACTAATAAAGACAGTAATAACCTAAAGAAATTTGGCTTGCTCTAATTGTTGAAAATAGAAGGAAATGGGATTTTTAAGATTCTCAAGTATATACTGTAGCAGTTCGTAAATCCCCCTGCTCTGCCAAAGCTGTTTAATACAGCCAGGAACTGATCCAAAGCTTAAATCTGGATGAGCAAAACATAAATGCCCCAAAAGCGAATCTGCCATGCAAGGACAATTGAATTCAATTGAACTGAAATCAAGCAAGTTTTTGTACTGGGGGACTTTGGCACGCAGGGTGAATACTAGCAGAAAAATATGAGAGAGAAATATTTGGAAAAGTAGGGTGAAAGGCATGTAAACCCTGAAGTGTGAAGCACTTCTAACATTAACCTGAAAAAGTATTCATGGCTTCTTATTGGGGTNTTTTTTTTTTTTTTTTTTATTCAGTGTGACAAGATGGACAGCCAGTTTTAAGAACTTGAAATATGGTGGAAATTTTTTTTGTAAGGGGTGGTGATGGTGTTAGTGGTTTTAAGCAAGTTTCTTACAATATGTTTGTGTAGTTCATTAATAAATAGGGTGTTCTAGTGCCTTTGGTTATAAAAACTTGCTTGTGCCTCTTTCCTTGCCTCTGTGGTTATATCTGAATTCCTGTTGGGGTGATTTTAAGCATTTTTGTTTATGTGAGGAGGCATCCTATAGACTGGGGAAACTGTCTTGGAGCGTTTTCAGGTACTACCGAGGTATTGCTAGTTAAATCAAGCAGAATATGTCAAGTATGATGCTACTTTAGCATGAACTGGATACATTGAGGACAGGTGAATTTTAATATTGCAAAAGCTACGTAGAGCCCTCTGGTTGTTGTTTCTGATGCTCACTGATGCTGCTTCTAGTGACAGTGGTAGCACATGCTGCAGGATCCACACTTGTGTCCTGTGTGGTTTAAAAAATAAACCAAAGCCAAACATACTCATAAACAGGCTGGGAAGCCAAACAAATGCTACTAGGTTTATTTTTGACTTTGGGGTTTTATTTTTTGCTGGTTTTTTATTATTTTTTTTTTTATTTTGGTCAGAGGTGAGGAATTATGAATAGGTCACACCATTCCTCCTCACTTCACAATTGTATATTTTCTGGTGATAATGTGCCATCCATTCCAGATCTTGCATTTACAGATCTGACCTAATGTTTTAAGGGCATCGCTAGGGAGAGTCGTGTATCTCCATTAATGAACTCAATTTCCCAAAACTTTTCTGTCTATTCCAGAAAGCAGTATTTAGCATGTTCTAAGTCCTTCCTGTGGCTTTAAACATGGGTAAATAAGACAGAGAATAACAGAGCTTTCTGAAGATAAATAAAAGCAAGATCAGCTAAGATGATGAGATTTTGAGTCTTTTTTTCCCTCCATTCTTGCAGTGAAAGCAGCTAACAATCGGTAAAAGTTTGTTTGGGAATGGGACTCCCATGTAATCTTGTAGAGGAACTGGGCAATTTTCCCTTGAATTGCTGAGTGTAATGAAGTGTCACTTCTTGGCACAAGATTTTATTGTGCTTGAGTCCCACGCAGTTTTGATACAATCTTGGTACACGTTGTCTGTCATAAAGATGCCTTACTTTGTTTAATATATTGATCTGCTTTTTTCAGCTTCCCTTATGATTCTAATCCTTCTAGTCCAGACAACAAGAAATACTGCAAGTCATTTGAGTTTTGAATATGCAAAGAGGTCGATTTTAATTAATGCAGGAATTACTTTGCTTTTAATAAGCCTTAATGAAATAGGAACACAGCTTAAACTGTAATGTGAGAATGTTTGAAATGGAAGCAAAAATGCACAGCAGATTTCTTTTTTCCTGAAGACAGCGTGTCAGTATCGTGCTTCTCATGTGTTTTATTTGAAATGTAGAGCAAAACAAAAAGCTTATATTCTACACAAACAACTAGAACTATTTGTAACGGATATATTTTGAATAATTTTTCACAAAGATCTCTCAAGTTAAACAGTCTACTTCAAGACTCAGTTGCTTTTTCTGGTACTTATTTTCTGCAATGCTTGGTAATAAAACCAGAGAATTGGCTTAAAGGGAGTTATCCTTGCTTCCAAATAACTGTTTAAGTATGCTTTTGCCTAGACATCATTCCTTTTATGAGAAGTAGGAGCCTCATTCTTTGTCAGTATAAATAAACACACCCTGTTAAGGTTGGGTTCTATGTCACTCTTGCGAGCTAAAGATCAGGCCCTAAGTGTGTTTGCTTTTTCAGATTCACTTTGCTGTTACTACTTCTCAGTTTTTATTTCTTAATTTCAAAAAGACTGGAAGAAACAAATATTGAAATGTGAGAGGGAGGACTATAGGAAAAGCAGCTCCTGAAAGTATTGAAACTGTCTTTGTCTTCACATCTGGCTGTTGTGAAGACAGGTCTCCCATCCCCGCTAGTGCTGAAAAGGGACCAGATCTCAGATTGCTGATAGAGGGTGATTGCACGTAATCACCCTCTATCTTTACTGCAGCATGTTTATCCTGTTGGTGAGGGATGGTAGAGCTCTTTAGTTTGTAAGGTTTTGAAGTAGGACCTGTTGTTCTTGTTCTTCTGGTAAGTAAAATCTAGCCGGCTTTAAAAATGACTACAATAAAAGGCGCCTCTGTCTATCGATCTATTAGTAAGTGAAAAAAACCCTGCTGTTGCTGTCATGAGTAACAGCTTTGCAGGTCTTCACTTTTAAGGTCAGATAACGCTGGAAATGAATGTACACAAAATTTATTTACCAATGAAATGAATTTTCTAAGTGTGAAGTTTGAGGGTAAGAATACAAATCCTCTGCACAATGAAATAGGAGCTGGTACATGTGAAAAAGAGAAGAAACCAGAACAGATTCTGGCTGTTGTTACAGGTCTCATTCATTGTCTTCATAATGTGGAGATCAAGTGTTCTGTACTTCCAGTGTATCTGAAATAGCCATTGCACTAGTTCAGGGTTTTGTTGAACGAATTTTTACTGTTTCATCCAAAATTATTTCCTACTACGCGCACAGTGCAGTGTTCATTTACAAATTATGCTTTTCCTATTAGATTTTTATGTTAGTGATTTGTGTTCTTTCTAATTTAGTATGTTTGGCATCTACAGTAACAAGAGAATGAATGGCTAGTGTGGTTTCAGAAGAGGAAAAGGAAAATAATTAATACTGTCTTTATTTTTCTAATTTTAGGGTCTACGTACAGTGTGCTGTCCATAATGCCTTCTGATTCTGAAAGCAGCAGTTCTCTGAGTAGCGTTGGTGAGTAAAGATGAGCATCATTTTCTGGGAGCTGGGGGACCAAGTTTTTAAAGTTGCCTTTGGGGGAAGGGTAGAGGGATTTGGGTCATAAAATCAAAGTAGTTGACCTATGAGATGTAACTGTGCACCTTCACCAGGAAAAAGTACACCCTTTCTGTGCAGTACAGGTTAAACCTTTTCATGGCTCTATGCAGTTGTTGTCAATAAAATCTGCAACATGGATACAGTAAATTATGTGTCAACCCTCAGTTGCTTACTAAAATAATGTAAAAATGGCCATGTTAGGCTTATACAAGTCTGCACATAAAATACATCTATATAGGCATGCATGTATATGTATGTATATATTTATGTAAATACGAAAATTGTAGACAGAGTTAAAAAAATAGGAATTATTAACCAAAGTCATAGCCTTTTAAGCTTTTGGAATTGGCTGCAAATTTTAACCCTTTTTTCCCTGCATGCAATGAAGTGCTTCATTCTCTGGTTTTTTAATGTCATTGGGAAAGACAAAATATGGAAAACCCAATCAAACTAGAGGAAAAAGAAATGTAGACAGGAGACCTCTAACAGAAAGATCTTGGAATATCTGCATTATAATTATTATTATAGAGCTATCTTGGATTCACTGTATTAGCTTTCAGCTTTCCTTTTCTTTACTTACACAAATACTTTTATTGTGAAATCTATGTAAAAGTCCCTTGCCTTGGATAGGGAATGTCGGCCCTTACATATTTAAAGTTCCAGTGTTATGTCAGGCATCTACGACTTCCCTGACACCACCAGGGAAGTCAGTTGTCTGTTTAAGACCGTGGGTAGACATCTGTTGCAGTCATTGAGTTGAACTTTTAACTCCAGCATGCAGGAACAAGATTTTTAGGGTTGACTGAACTATTTGCAGAAAATATGGGAAGCAGTGACATGTTAGATTGATTTCTATCAAGATCACACTTGTTTTTATTACCTGAAGGAAGGGTATGATTTAATGAGCTATGAATAAATTAGGGCTGGAAGTAGGAAGAAGAAAGTTTTCGAACTTTTAGGAAAACCAGACTCAAAAAAAAAAAAAAAAAGGAGCCTTGCACAAGGAGGAAGTTCTTCTAAGGTCAAATCCAGTAAGTTTGTGGAATAGTTGGATGAAGTAATGCCTGAGATAGGAGATGCAGGTGGTCCTTTCTGATCCCGCGTTCCTGACTTCAAAAAGGAAAGGTACACTTAAAGCTATTTTCCGTTGTGATTTTTTTCCCTCCAGCTTTTATAACTCTATGAATGCACATCCTCAGTTCTTTGAACCTGACTGTTTTATAATTTTGGAATTAAGAATAGGAAGGTGAACAGCTAGTGTCTGCCATCATTGAAGAGAACTTTTGCTTTAACAGCGACCACTTGCAAATTACAGATATCTGGCCTCTATTTTCTGTTGTATTAATTTTCTGTGGCATAGTGCCTTATAGGATGCCTGTTTCTGAATGCTTTTTTAGAATTTGGCATGTTACTTCTGAGACATCCGTTATTCCCATATGAGTCAGAACTGAATTATTTCTGAACTATTTTTTAAAATATTGAAATTCACACTGAATCCTGTTCTGTGTATTTTACCTAAAGGGCTCCCCTTGGAAGTGTTTTATGCCGTTGGCATATGCTGTGATCAAAGTTATTGATAACCTAAAAATTACGTGACCCGCTATTAAGTAAAACTTGTGTTCCAGTATTCTCCATAGTTTTGTTTTATTCAAATGATTAAAGTGAGTTAGATGTTTAATATTTAGCACATTAACAGCCAGGGGAGTTCTTTGTTTTAAGCTGTCATGTTTGTTTTATAGCCTGGTCGTAGACTTTGTTATTCATGAGTATTGTTTTTCCCCCAGCCGTTTTCTCTCCTTCACATCTTGTTCTGCAAAGGATAATATTTTTAATGTGATTTAATATCGACAGCAAAATTGATTTGCTTAATAACCAACATATTCTAATAGAGGTGTTTGCAAGTCACTTCAAAGCTGTGGTCAGATTCATTTTAATGCTGACTGATTTGGTGAGTGAAAAACCATCATAACTGAAACAGTTTGCATGCCAGCTCCCCAAAGGCTTCCTGTGACTTCTTTGAATGGAATCCCAACAAATACTGAGTTGCTATAGCATTTCAAGAATTTTATATGCATCTTCCCCCTTCCCTATCTCGCTGCAATGCATTTTCACAAAGGTTGTTCTGTGCAGTGCAAATTACAAGTTTAGCCTGTGAAATGAATGCATCAGTGAAAAAAGTAAACAGCTGATGGTTTGGAGACAATGTAGGCTTTGGAATACATTCAGTTTGATAGTTTTATGAACACACATATGCATCTAAAGCAATGTTTTTTATTTCTCCACTCATATGGACCTTCCTTGTAGGGCAGAGAAGGGGTCTGTTTTGTTATTCCTGAGCTCAAAAAACTGCTTTTCATTAATACTTAACAAGTTTTTGTTTCAGGTCTGCCGTGTTACTGTTTATCAAGCAACCCAGAAACACATTTACACATTTGACCTTTCAGAACAAATGGGAAAGGTAGTTGGGCCACTTATAAGCCCAGATAAAGGAGCAGAGAGTGAATCTTAGCATCTTCTAATTAGGAGAGAGAATACAGTCTTTCGTTTGTAGCCTTTGGACTCCATAGTTCATAAAAGTAACTAGAGAAGGGTATGTCCGTGAGCTTCATCTTTTCCCAACCTTAATCACCCTAGCTGGTGTTGGAGATGGTTTCTGCTGCTGGCATTCTTAAATGATCTTTTTTTCTGAAATACTTCTAAGTAAGCCATGATGTTGTGAAATTGAAATAGTTTTATGTCTTATATAATCTTATAGAATCATATATAACAAGATATGTATATTTTACAGCTATCCTGGGTTTCAGAGTTAATTTATGAATCTGATGTATATAGCAACGGGTTTATTTTCCAGAAAGAGACTGTGATCTAAGAACTAAATTTAAATAGTACTAAGATTGTTCTTAAAAGGTAGGTCTGAGAAAACGTGCTCAGTCTCAGTCAAATGAATGACACATGGTGTTAGGATTTGGAAAGGAAGAGGGAAAGATGAGAGAACATCATTTTACGACTGTGTAAGTCTATGTGCCCGAGTTTTGGGTGAATTTGCAGTTCTGATTCTCTCATTGAAATAGAAGAGGGCAGCAAGCATGGAGAGCAGCAGCACCGATGAATGTTACAGGGCAGCTTCTGTATGGGAAACAAATGGATAAGATGTGGTTCTCTTGGTCTTCAGTAATGTCACAGTCCTAATAGAAGAGCAAGGAGTGATAGAATTTGTCTAAATGTGACTGAGAGTTTAGGGTTGGTTTATCCTGAGTACTGTGTTGTCATCTAAGCTTTATTTCCTCTTTCCCTCCCTAGATGGGCTTGAGGGATGCAGCAGGAGGGTGAAATTCCAGCCTCATGTGCATGTGGTAGAATAAGCAGTTGAGACGAAGCCAGTTTTCCCACCTGTGTAGCAGCAGGGTAGCAGCTTTGGGAAAGAAACTCCTCTTTATAGGCTGCAATTGCCTTTTTTCTTCTGTATATGTATGTAAACAAAAATACAGAGTAACAGATCATTGCTCATTACAAGTTTTTCTTGTGTGTTTTCCTAACCATTCAAAATTGGCTTATTTGACGATATTTTCTTTTTTCTCTTATGCTTCCTTCCTTTTCTTCCCCTTGTATTAATAAACTTCATGCTGTGCATGCAAAATAGGCAGTTTTGGTGGAACTGAGGGAAAATGTTCACTGTTGTTTTCCAGAAGAGGTATGATACAAACTGCTATAATCCCTGCATCCCACCGTTGTGCTTCAGCCCCACCTTCTACCCCCCAACGCAACAAATCCTCATTAAATTGTCACGCCCTCTCTGTATTTCCTTTCTCTTTGCTCTTGGCTAATCACAAAGATTTTTGTGTGTAAATAGAAGCTTCCTTCATCTGCCCACTCCCCGTGCCCAGCAGACTCTCTGAATGAAGCTACAATCCTGCATTTCTGACATCAGAATAATTATTTATGGAGATTCAGTGCCTGACGTGCCAAGCACGGAACAACAGTGTCGCTTAGGAATTGGATAGAGACCAGGAACAGAGCTATACGTGACAGTCACTGGCTAGTCTCCCACTTGACTGGTCATGATAACAGAGAGGAAAAGAACACAGGATAAAGACATAAAGACCTCTTTTTGGAAAAAAAAAAAAAAAAAAGGAGAGAAGAAAAAGGAGAAAAAAAACCAACCCCACCAGTTTTTATAGCACATTCGGGCTTTTGACATCTATAATTTTGAAGACAAATGTTCACTGAGTACTGAGTTGAACTTAATGAACTTAGTCCTAGACAACTGGCTCTAGGTGGTTCTGCTTGAACCGGATGATCTTTCTGTATCTCAGCAGATAATTTTCTGGATCAGTAAGGAAAGATGGAAGGCTTGTGTTCTGAAAGGTTCTTTTAGATGATATGCTGTCAGCCAGGTATCAGCCTACTTGTACAATACTTCAGCCTGAAACCATCAAATTTGTTTGCTATGGAAGGCATTTAACACAGTGTCCTAACTAGTTTCTGTGCAGCTCTTGCTTGTCTACTTACTTGCAGTTTCCATGGTTTTTATTTTCTACTTTGCTTTCTCTTTTCTTCCAAAAATCAGTCTCCTTTCTTTCTTCTTACAATAGCCAGGTAAGTTATTGTCCTGGCCCACGTCACCTAAAAACACTTCTGTGAGTTGCCTTTAAGGGTACATTCCGAGACTTCTGGTACCCAATGCTCCTTTTACAGCCTCCAGTAATGCCTTGCTGACCTCAGCAATGTGATGCCATGCCAGGATTATAGTTTCTGGAATTGAATTGTTTGGTTTTTTTTACCTACTCTAGTACTGTAATGCAGCTCCAGAGTTTTCCTTTATTGCTTTAAAAATGTAATTCTTCTTCTGTTCCTCAATGCACAGAATTATTTGGGTTTTTTTAGAAATGTTTGAAAGAAAGCAGCAGTTGACATGCAGCAGTCAGGCTCTAGCTCTGAGGGCAGCCTGAGCTACGCTTTTTCATGATGAGTTTTTAACAGAAAGGCACCGCATGCTTCTCCATTCTTTAAAAATACACTGACATCTTAAGGTGGGTACTTTTGGAATGGCAAAGGCCTTCTGTCTTGCCGCATGTATAATTTCCTTCCTTCCGCAGCCAGATCTCTTTGTGTTGTTGTGAATACTGCTGTCAGTCTTGTATCCTCTTCATTCCCTGTCGTGTATTACCACCTTTATCTCGTAACTTTCAACAGACTATTATTGTTCCAGCTGTTCAGTCTTATGCAAATAGTAAAATGGTACCCCTTTTTTTAAGTGATAAGTGTTTTTTCTCACTTTTCACAGTTTCTGTCACTGTGCTACCTTTTCCTATGGTAATTTACATACTAGTCTGTAAAAACCACCACCGTTGGCACTAGGACTTTACCATCAGGTGGTCAGATATCTGACGCCACCAGGCTTGTCCAAATGACTTCAACTTGACAGCGTTTCCTTGCTGAATGCTTTGTTAGCCTGACAGGCTATGTACAGATAGTTTTTCCACTAATTGCATTTCAAGTTACTTAATCTGAAGGCCTTAATTCTTACTCCGAAGCAAGCATTACCTCCCCCTCCCAACAGATGACAATTCCTTCCCAACAAAGTGTATTCATTCCCTGTTTCCATGTTGGTTGCTTTGACAACTGTCCTTTTATGTTGCTGTGATTTCAGTTTATTGCTTCACACTTTCTACAGCTGTATATAACAAAGTAATTGTTTTCACTATTCATAGGAAGTGTGCAGTTCCAGGTGTGGTTTATGATACTCTTTCAGTCAAAGATAAACACTTGTTCCTTGTCTGAAGAATTGATTTATATGTTTTCCTTCCCAGCAGCCTATAGGAATCTTTCCTTGCAACATAAAATTTATATTTAGTAAAGATAGCTCAATGGTTAACATGTACTGACAAAGCAACAAATCACAATATTACACCTGCTGCACCACTACAAATAAATGAGGAAAGGTGCTAGGACTGCTGCTGGTACACCACATGGGAATCCTGGTCTGTGCTGCAGTGAGTGCCTTCCACATTCCACCTCCTCCCCAAACGGTCTCTCTATTCAGGATTGGTTTTCCCGTAAAATTTAGCCTCAAGGATTGAATTCAACCACTTTTTACAGATCTATTTCCTATGTAATTTCCTTGTCCTTTGATCAAGTACTTGTAAAGTACTTGTTTAGTTTACTGGAAGCCAGACTTTTTAACACTTAGGAAATAAACACCTTCTTCTTCACAAACTTAAGGTGTCTTCACTCTCCTTCTGTTTTACTGTGTTCATGGATCACCTAGATGTCTCTAGGACTGATCCTCAATCTCTTTACCTAATTTTCAATGTGTTAGTAGTGATCTTCTCTTAAGTAATAAGCACTTTAAGCAGCTTTATTGGATTATCATTGACTTCTGTGGTGTCCATTTCCAAGCAGCTATGCATTGCCATGTAGTCATACACAGTGTTCTCTCAACTTCCATCACTTCAGAGGTACCCAAGAATTACTCAGTGGATGTGATATTCTGTTTTTTAAAAAAAGCAACGGCAATAACAAAAAAGTCAGCTTTGCTGATGTACAACGATGCAGTCTTTTTTGCTTTTGTTTGGGATTTCTTGTTTGGTTAGTTGGGATTGGTTTTTGGTTTCAGGTTGCTGCTTGTTGTTTTTTAACTTCTGCTGTAACAAATCAATTTGAGTTAATTTTTTGTCTGTTAAGGGGTCTGCATAACTAGGGCTTGAGAACCGCTAATGAATAGCTGACCGCTTCATGGCATTTTTTTTGCTATCATATCTTCTTCAAATTTGGCAGCTTCTTGGAGGAATTTCCAAGGATTTGGTTGGTCATTAATGGTTGGCCCTGTATCAGTCTCTGCATTCAGATAATCCTTTTGGTGTCAGAATTTTTCTTCTGGGGCTACAAAACAGTGTGGTGAGATGATGCTTCCCCTGCAGGAGAAGTTGTGAAGGAGTGAATGCTGGTGGAGACTCCGCTTTGGTTGGTGAGCAGTGGTTGACCCTGCTTGTTGTCTCCTTTGGGTTTGGCTTGGACACTAGGCTATGCTTTCAGCATTCAGTTATAAGCCTGACACATGTAGGGTTTGAGCTTTCCTACCAGGGAGCTCCTGAATGTTCAAACGCAGAAGCTTCAGCTGTATCTTCCTTGGTAACAGATTTTACTCGCTATTGTATTTTAATTCAGCAAAGTTCTGCAAGGACCTCTTGAATTGACATATCTGCCCTTTTTTCTTCTTCCTTGCTTTTTTTGAGTATTAGTTTGCAGGTTTTCTTTCATATTGTTTTTTTCTAGAACCCCTGCTCAGTTCTTTCTAAAGTCTTAAACTTACTGAATTTGAAAGTTTGTTTTCCATGCTGGTGGTTTTGTTTAGCTTGTTATATTCTCTGTTAAAACAAATACTGAGGAGCTACCCATTCTTTTATCCTTGCATGTTACATGATCCTCACTGCCTATTAGGTTTTCTGGCAGATGAAACTGTTTCCACACTTCATTATTTTAACTTTCTGTGTCCTTTCCTTAATATTTTGCTGCTTGTTTTTATCTAAGGTTTTATTTCACCTACGTTGAATTCTGTTCTGTGCGCTCTGCTATTTCAAGACCACTTCAAAAGATATCTCTGAAGAAATGTATCTAAATTATAACTTCAGATATATAGTCCTGTTCTAGTCCTCATAAATTATTGAAAGAAAGTAAATATTTTAGCATGCATTTTCCTACAGCAGGCATAAGTCTTCAGTCCCCACCCCTTCCTGAGCCTGGGGAGAAATGCTGTTGATGGTGCTTTGCAATCCATCTTGCAAATCTTTTTTAACGTTTTCTGTCACGATTTACAAGGCCATAAAGATATAATATTCTGAACATCTCTGTTGATTTTATTTTTTCTTTTATGAAAGCAAGCAATGAAAACGGCTTGGCTGTACAATGAATGGTCTCCTGTTTGTTTGCAGGCAAGAATTGGCACAAATCTGTAAGATGAGTTTCAAAAAAACATCGTAAAATTCAGGCATCCTGTTAGCTTGTGACAGATTGCCTTTTGCGTGAGTTGAACCTGTCATACAAGTGTATTTCACAGAATAATGAGTTTATTATAATTCAAAATAAGTTAATGGCATTTCTTAAAAGTAACTGTTTATGCTTTGGTCCATTTTCCTACCTCACTGTTCTATTGATTGAGCGTTGAGCATCTTGGTCAGTTTATTGAGTTTCCCAGCCCTATTTCTCTTAAAACCATTTCTCTTTTTTTTTTTTTTTTTCTTCCAAAAGTGTGCTACCCCATCCCCAAATACGATGCTGAGCAATGGTTTCTGTGGAGCTGTATTATCTCTTCCATCAGTGATGATTAATCATCAAGAATTGTGTTTGGTGTGTGCTACAATAATAGATCATTGTGATTTCTATAAAGTCCAGCATTTGGACTGTAATTATCAAAGATACAATGGCTCCAGCTTCTGATGTTTATTAAGGCTTTTCTTTTATACGGCGTGTGATGGAAATCTGCAAAATCTTGCTTTAGATTAAGTCAGTGCACACGTGGTACCTAATACGTGTGCTGCATTGATGTCCACACGATGCATCACCGCTGTTGGGCTCTTTCAGGTCCTGCTGGAGCGTGTTAATGTGGGGGGTGATTTATCAGGGAGGTGACTTCCAGACACTTGGCTTCTTGGGGCCCTAGTTAAGCTCACATGAAAAATGAGTGTTGAGGCTTAACAAAGCACATGGATGAATTGCACTTGGCAGGTCTTCCAGTAAATACGTTTTCACAAATCCAGGTTATCTGAGAAAACAGGCAAGTTACTGAAAGGTGGCATAGTTTGGATAATGGAGATCTAGCCTTTAGGCTTGTATGCTTTAAGACCAGTTTGACTGGTTAAAGTGCAGAAAGGAAGTACTATTGCGTAAAAATATTCAGTCAGATGGAAAAAGAATACAGGGCTGGAATCACAGGTCACTTTCTTCCTACTGCATCATGGTGTCAAACGCAATGAAATGCTTCTAGCATTCAGGAAATGAAGACGGTTGAAGTTTTCTGATGAAAGCAGAGCTTACTGAAGTTTTTAGTAATTGGGTTTTTTTTTGTTTTTTGTTTTTTTTTTTTTTTTATCTATCTATCTGTGCATCCACAAATCTGATTTAACATTTATGAGGCCTTTTGTACAATTATTGAAAATGTAAGGTTGTTAGCAAATCAAAGCAAGATATTCCTTCTCCTGTCCTTAAAAGAAGTCCCAAAAAGGTTATCTGGATCGTATTGATCTCTGTTTTTACAGCACTTAGAAAGCATACATCTCTTGGCTGGTATTATGCGTTGACAACAATCAGTGCTTTTGAGATAACAGTATTTGCTGATGGACTTGTAAAAAGTGACAAGCTAATGAAAAATAACCTTTTCTGGTACTAAGACAAACAGTTACACATTAGTCAAGAAAGCTTCCTTCCTAAGGCTAATTGGCTTGTCTTTATTTAAAGCAGTCTTGTCTTGCTTGGCACAGTTTCGGGACTGTGTGCACAAATGTTCTCCTTGCCCAAAGAAGATTGTGACTGGGATGTTGTCAAAGCTATGAGTGGGGGAACAGAGGAAGGTGGAAGATCTGAGGTGTAACCCTTTACCTCCTTACCTCCTTTTACTATGTTTTAGATGCCCACAGCAGCTGTTGCACACTTGTGTAGTGGATGTTGTCCATGGGGCTGCTACTGGGGTTAACATTGATATTAGTGATGGACTTTTGTTAGTCCACTGCCCTTTCCTCCATGCAAAGCACGCCAGCCTTCCTGATTTATCTCCTTCTTCCTCTTGCACCCCTTGCGTCCTTTTCATCAGTGTTGCTCACACGTAGCCAGCCCCAGGATGACAGATAAGCTGTTGAACTTCCCTGCAAAGATGAGAAGGGGGAGTTTTTCGGTATTACACATGTCTCAGCTGAAATGAGAGGATGTGCAGGTTGCCACTGAATTTAGACAAGACCATGCAGCCTGTCAGCACCTGAATTAGGTTTGTCTGCCTTTACCTTATAATTATTTTTATGAAATTTCCTGATCATTGATGTGTCCAAACGGTTTGAAATATATACGTGTTCTGACTTTTTTTATTTATCCATTTGGTTTTTTCCCTTATTTATTTCCTGTATCATGAGCCTAGGATACTGCATTTGCATCATTACTGATTTCTGTATAATCTTGCCTTGAAAATGATGTAGAATGGTTCTTATTCTTGGAAAATAAAGGAAAACTGCATTTTAGAAGTGTGAGATCATTAGTCTTTATGGATGAAGGGACTCAGTCTGGATGGAGGAATGAAAATAAGTAGTAGGAGAAAGCCCAAACGCAGCCTCCATTGGGAGTTCTTTTGAGTGATGTGAGTTTGTGCCTTTCTGCAGAATGCAGGCCGTTCCTGCAATTTTTTATTTCTTCAGTTTGCTATTAAGAGCATTTACATACATTATTATGCAATAGTTAGATTAAAAGAACAGTCTGTGCTCATAAATTCTCATTACAGAATTACAGTAACAGCTGAAAGGAGTAAGAACAAGGATCCTATTATTCTAGATGCTGTATGTGTGATAGCCCTGACCCTGCAGTTATTTTAGTGTGGGAACTTTGAAGCGCAGGTAGTTGTACTTAAAAGTTGGAGGGAGTTTTAGCATTCTGCAAGTACCTTCCTGAGGAGGGCTTAGAGAACAGCCAATTCTTGCAACTCCTTAGCATTGGATCAGATGAAATTACTTTGTTTGAAATTATTTCTTTGAAACGACAGTGATCAGAGAGCATTATTTTACTATTGTGTCCTTTGTTATTTCATTTAAAAAAAAAAGGCATAATAAAGGTGCATTCTAACAAATTAATAATTATGTCAGCAACTTCTTTCAAGTGTATAATTATGCAAACTATTTCTAGAATTTCTCTTTTAGGTAGAAAGTAGCAATCTCCTGTATACATTTAGGCCTTTAACTTTCACATCTGTGACCTATATCTTCTGAGTTTGCTCTCATGTGCCTGGGATTAAAATGGGCAGAACTATAATTACAGTTGACTTAATTGTCAGCAAGTTGTGAAACATAACATACCACCCTCTCATCTCTCATGTGGAAGAAGACCTCTTTGTGTTGAGTATAGCTGTCTGAGAAGACAGTAGGCATCATTGTTCATCTCCGATATTAAGAAAGCAAAGGATTAAAAGATCCTACAAAACTGTTTAATGTATGACTGTCCCTTAGAGGAAACTGGATGTGTTGTCCAGTTGCAGTGATTGTAATGTGCTTGTAGCCAATGTTGTTCCAAATGAAGCTTGCTTCTCATGATTTGTTGGCAAGTCAAGTTTTTAAGTTTACATTTTGGACTGATAAACTGCAACATGTGAAAGCATAGAATTGCATTAAAATTGGCAGAAGAATATAGTAGAATAGGATGTCTGTACTGCTAGATAAAGACGCAGGAGAAGAGCCCCTGCACTGTAATAGTTCCTCTGCTGTCACGGCGGTAAGTTGATGTGAGTGGAATTTACTTTTTTTTGGAAGCAAACTTGTGGTTCTTTATTGGGAGTAACTTTGTACCTGTGACCTCTGTCACTATGGAAGTTTCTGAGATCTTTTAGTTGTGACTGCAAACTTGCCTTACCTTTTTGGCAGTCTGTAAGTTCATGAGAAGTCAAGGAATCTACTCGTGCAAACTTAACTTGCAACACAGATAGGGCCTTTCTGCTCACATGGGGTCTGACCGAATAGGAATTATTCTTGTGTCAGTTACCTGATGAAAACTTCCATGAATTGTTCTCATTTTTGAAGGGGCTTCTGCAACCGAATATAAAGGATTATTGAAATCAGCGTTAATTTCTACAGTGAAATTGTAATGTTCTTTTGAGGACTTCTCTGACTGCCAATTATTCATCTCTTGGTCAGGTACGACTGGTAAAGCATCATCTCCACCACCTGTAATAGATACGAGACAGATGAGTGAGAAGCTGGAGACGATATTGTATCAGCTCCGTCAAGTAACTCGTGAGAGGGATGAGCTGCGCAAGCGACTTGCACTTTCATCTCCTGGATCAACTTTTGATGACTGCAGGTGAAAATAAAGGAAATGTAACATTTTCATTGAGTCCTCAGTAGTAATAGTGTTTTCAAGTGTCTTCCCGCTTGCTTGTGAAGTGGCAAAGATACTGCGATGTATATATGCTCTTGTTAACCTGCTTGCATCCTGGGGGTGATGTATGTATATGTAGGTGACCACATCCAGGTTTGAGAGCTGCCTGTTAAATGCCTACTCCTACTTTCTCCAGCATTTTTTCTGTGGGAATGAAGGGAGTAGGGCTCAACCCTGTAGTGGGAGAAGAAAGCAAACAAGTTGTTTAGGCTTCCTGGGTTATGTTGTGGGCAGAGAAAGAACAGTGGCTGAAGCATTTGCTGTTTTGAAAGCAAGAGAGGAAAAAGGGAAATAGCTCTGTGTACTTGGCTGGAGGACAGAAATTAGGAGAGGGAAAAAAAAGAATCTCAGCTATTCCTGTCCTTCTGCAAGGGGAGAGAGGTTTGGACTTCTGTTGAGGGGAATAAGCTTTTTTTAGGAGATATTTTAGGAACTCTCTTCTACTGAGGAAGTTACGGGTGCTGGCAAATAAAACCAATGTGTTCATAGCCGGTTAATGGCCAGCCTTCTGCAGCTCATTCCAATATGAGGGTTGAAAAGTTATGAGGAAGATAGTACTCAGGGGTTCTATGAGTTAATTGCAGGTAAGGGGTTTGTTGGGAAGAAAACAGAACTGGTTTATTTTAGACAGTTACAGATCTGCTAATGTTTATACATGTGACTTTGGGCACGTACAACAGGTACGTTTTTGCCTGCAGTAAGTACGCACAAGTGACGTTTTTTGAACCTTGAAAAAAATTGTCTGTCACTGAATTTGAAATAAGAGCAAAGAACAGATATTCTGGGAGGTGTTGTCATGATGCATGAACTTTAGTGTTTTATTTGTTGTTTGTATTTATTTCATCAGCTCTACCTGTATGTAGTCAGGTCATTTATTAAACTTTTTGTCCTTAGGAGATAAGGTCAAGATTTGAACCAGTGAACTGGAATGAGAGAATCTGGTTATTTTATTCACTCCTGAGCTACCCATCTTAATGCCCCCTTCCTCCCTCCCTGAGTTCTGAGGGCTGCCTTAAGAGAATTGTGTTCTATCGGAGGGCCTCCAAGTGGTGTGGAGACAAGAGAGGAAGAGGTTGTCAGAAGTCAGCATCTTCTGCATAGCTTCCAGTTACTTATTTATGCAGAGGGATTTCTTATTTGAAGTCACTAGAGCTTAGGCATTGAGGATATCAGAGCTTTTATGTTCTCCGTAATCCAGGATGCTATTAATAAAGTTCTGATGAGCTGTCCTCTAGACTGCCCTAGTTTTTCCTCTTAATTGTTAAATCAATCTTCTGCTGCCAGTGTAGGATACATATGTTGTGGAAAATATAAATGTTTACAGCTTAGAGAACAACTCATCAAAATAAACATTGCATTTGGGCAGTGCTTGGACCATTTATGTTAGATGGAGGAAGCTTCCTTCCAAACAATTGTTTGAATAGTGGGGAAATTAATGAAGATTATTAGTTGACTTCTTTTTTTACCCTCCAGTATAAAAGCAACCACTCCTCTCATCCACATCATCCATAATATATATAAGGTTTCTGAAAACTTGCTGGTTTGGTTCTGTTTTGGTTGGGGGTGGGGTGGGTTGGCTCTTTTTTTTT
>VZRU01021333.1:17780-36967 GCA_013398155.1 Pedionomus torquatus | reverse complement strand
GAGCTGTGGCCGCTGAGTGGCCAACGTTAGAGTGAGAAGCGGCCAGCCCTTTGTAGTAACTTTATTACCATGCCTGGATCTGGGTGATTGAGGATGGCGGTGCTTCTCGCCTTCGTGGTTTGCTGAAGTCTGGTGGAGCGCTGTTCACCCAGTGCTGTGCTGGGATTGCAGAGGCTCTGGTAGCCCTCCACCTCCCAGTCCCACCGAGGGGTTCGATATGAAGGGCTTAATCATAGAATCATCCAGGCTGGAAGGGATCTCCAAAGGTCATCTAGTCCGATCTCCCTGCAGTTTCAGGGACACCCCCAACTAGACCAGGTTGCCCAGGGCCTCATCCAGCCTCACCTTGAATATCCCCAGGGAAGGGGCCTCAACCACCTCCCTGGGCATCCTGCTCCAGTGTTCCACCACCCACCTGTGCACTTTGAACGTCAAATTGTGAAGCTTAACGATAACGACTTCCCTCTCTTGTTACTTTCTTCTCCAGAAATGGATACTGAAGCCCTTAAAAAATACTCGGCGTTGCATCCGAAACCTGCCGGGCTCACTCTTCAGTATGGCACCGCTGGATTCCGCACCAAGGCCGAGCAGCTCGATCACGTCATGTTCCGCATGGGCTTGCTGGCAGTGCTGCGGTCCAAAGCCGTGGCATCTACTATTGGCATCATGGTTACGGCCTCTCACAACCCTGAAGTAAGAACAACCTTTTCTTTAAAAAGCGAGTAGGTGCGATCAGTCAGATAGAATCAAAGCTCTTTGTGGTGCTGAGAAACCAAATCCTATGGAGGCGCTTGGACCTGCTGAAAGCGTGTGTTTAGCCTGCTCCTTGAAAATAGCATCCCTGACATGTTTAAAGTTACTTTTCCCTCAACGCACGAGCGTCATTTTCTCTTGCGGAAATGCTGAAACGTAGGAATTTTGGCAAACTGGGAGCACCCTTAAGAAGAGGTGAACCTTTGAGCAACATCTCCAAGTCTGAAAAACAAAGAGACGTGGCAATTACAAATTGGGCAGTTAGACTTCTGCTGCTGCTGTGCAGAATTCCAGGTTGTTACAATCTCCCCTTACGCCGTTTCCACGTCAGGTGAATGTCACACCGAAATTGTAAGGGTGAAAAAGTTGTTTAGTTAGTACGCTCGTTATGTTAATTTTTTGGAGCTTTTGGGAGGTTTAAATAAACAGCTAAGCTGTTGCTTCCCAGAAATGCTCTGTGTTTAAAGAGGCAGTTTGAAAGGACAACGTGTCGGCTTTCTTCAGAGATTTTATTAACTTTCCTGCTTTCAGGCTTACTGTTTTTGTTGTTGTTTTGTTTTTTATCTTTTTTTTTCTCTTTTTTTTTTTTTTTCCCTCTAAGGAAGATAATGGTGTAAAGCTGGTTGATCCTCTTGGAGAAATGCTGCACCCTTCCTGGGAAGAGTACGCCACGCAACTAGTGAATGCTGAGGAGCAAGAATTACAGAAGATAATAACTGAGATCTGCCAAAAAGCAGCAGTGGACCAGCACAAAGATGCTTCAGTTTTTATCGGTAGAGACACCAGGTAATTACAAAATGCTGTAGGTAGGTGCTGCTTTTATGGATGTGCTAATGCTTTATTCATGGGTGTTCATTCATGTTTAGCCTTCTGCAGCCAGATCATGGAGGGTGTTCTGCCTGGTCTGCTACCTGGTATTTTATGATTTTAGCAGGAAACAAAGGTTTTTCCTATGCTGTTCCTCTTTCAGCTTCCCTGATAGTTATGAGAACTTCCTAGGACCTCTTCTTAACAGGAAGCTTTAATATAGGTTTGGGTTCTTGGGTTGGGGTTGGTTTTCTGTATGGTTATCTCGTGACATCCATATATGTTCAGCATTTCTGCGATTCTCCAGGGTTGTGGCTTTCAAATGTCTTTGTTGGGAGGCACCTATGATAGAAAAAGACCTGGATTTCTTCATATTGAATCTAAGCCTGTTGGCAGGAAGCTGGTAGAGTCTTCTTTTGCATGTGCTTCCTTCTCAAGCCCGTGTAGAAATGTCTTCTGCAAAGGTTACCAATCGTATTTGGTTTTTTTCCAGGCCAAGCAGCGAGAAACTTTCCCAGTCAGCAATCGATGGTATCTCCGTTCTAGGTGGTCAGTACCACGGTATGTTAAACTCCTGCCATTCTAGTCTGATTTTGGGTTTTTATGTAAATGTGACAGTTCTGTAACCCTGAAGCAGTACCCCAGACACCGTTTTCATGATCTTCTTTCAGGGTAGTTGATGGCTTTAATGCAAGGGGGTGTGTTTCGTCTTTTCATAGCAGAGCTTGAAAAATTTCCCACAGGTTTTCTTTCTGTGCTACTTTGGTCAGTTTATTGTGGAATAGCAAATGCTGTACAACTTTTAAGGAGGAATTAATTTAATATTGTATTTCTGAATATTGTGCCTTTTATTTTATGCTAGATTATGGTCTGGTGACAACGCCACAGCTACATTACATGGTCTGCTGTCAAAACACCCGAGGGCAGTATGGAAAAGCAACGCTGGAAGGTTATTACGAAAAACTATCCAAAGCTTTTATGGAACTGATAAAAAAGGTGACTTACAGAATGATATGGGATTGGAAGGGACCTCTGGACATCATCTAGTCCAACCCCCTGCCAGCGCAGGTCCACCCAGAGCAGGTCCCCCAGGAATGTGTCTGGGCACGTTTGGAATGTCTCCAGAGAAGGAGACTCCACCACCTCTCTGGGCAGCCTCTTCCAGGGCTTTGCCACCCTCAAAGTCAAGAAGTTCCTTCTCATGTTGAGATGGAACTTCTTATGGTCAAGTCTGTGCCCGTTTCCTCTTGTCCTGTTCCTGGGCACCACTGAAAAAAGACTGCTGGGTGTTGTCTTCTTTATAGCAATGTCCAAAATGAGTATCTTCTGCTTGTTAGCCTGTTTGGGTCTGAAGTTTCAAATTTGGCATGCCTCTAGGTGTGGTTTCACTGGGGTGTCAGTTCACTTTGTCTGTTCTTCCCTTGTGCTAAGTCTCCCAGCTCTGGAGAGAGTCAGAGGCACCTGAAGATTGACTGTGCCAATGGAATAGGAGCCCTGAAGCTCTCAGAAATGGAGCCCTATTTTCCGAAGGAGATGCAAATTCACCTGTATAATGACGGGACCAAGGAGAAACTGAATCATTTATGTGGTGCAGATTTTGTCAAAGTTCACCAGAAACCACCTAGAGGTACGTGGTGGGTAATTGTACGTCCTTTTACCTCCTCTCTGGATCTGAGAGCGCAGTGGGGTGTCATTTTTGGATAAGCTGAGCCGCCTGTTTCTTACTGAGTGACTGCACGAACGGTTCTGCTTGTGCAGCAGAGAGAGAGAATCGTAGGGCTTGGCACGTCCTGGGTTTATGTGTGTCTAAACTGTTTGGAGAAGCCAGTATGTATCTGGTTGAAATACGTTGGACGATCTGCTCTGAATGCGAAGCTGGTGGAGTCCAAAGATCGGTCAGGACTGGCTCGCTGTTATTTACTTCCCCTTAGCGTTATCAAGAAACATTTACATTGTGGGCTGGGATATGGGATACTAGGTTATCTGAGGCTAAACTGGGCTTTCCGTTTGACAACTGCACCCTCACTGCAGCTGCTACTCAGATCTGGACAGCAAGGTCCTAATCATTTGCTGAAATAAATGACCTGATTTCTCTGAAGCGTTAATTGGCAACAGCTTTCTGTTAAAGTCATGTTAAATGTCGTGGTTGCCATCACCCTTGTGCTTTAGCCAGAGGACCACGGTGGTGGTGGGATGGGCTGTCCTGTGTCACTGTAGGCGGGTGGGAGAAGGAGCGGGTGAATCTGAGGTATGGTTTCCTGCGCTCTGAAGGATGAGGCGTCAGCACCGTGGGCCAGTTTTCCTGTCTGCTTGTGTCCTAAAATGCTTTTTTGCAAGAAAGGATTTCTAGGATGCAGCCTGTCCTTTGGACCTCCCTGCCAAGTCCAGACTCTGAAATCAGCCTCCGGTTTCTGATTCGTGGACTCTGAGGTTAATGTTAACTCTACTGGTTAATTGATGAGGTTAATCTTAAAGAAAAGCAAGAGGTACCTTAATGAAAGAGCAGTTCATTTTTGTGTGGCATTGCTGTGTCTGGTGGTGGCTGCTTCCTGGCTTTTCATTAAGCCTGACGAGGTTTTGAGGCAGGTACTCCTTATGCGTTGTGTACCTTGTTGTATGAATTGAATATCGGGCAAACTAAACGTGAGGTATTTTGCAGCCAGCAGATCTGCCTGTATGGCTTTTGTACGGCTCTTAGAAATTTTTCTGAAGGGCTGTGTTTTCAATAGCAAGGTTTATGGGATGCCTCCTGTTGTAATTGCGGTTGAGCCGGTGGCTTTGCTGGCAGTTGCAAGTCTTGTAGTAAAAGCAAGGTCTGTTTCAAAGCACTAGGGTTTTTTTGCGTGTGTGTCTGCACAGAGCTCATTTCATCAGTTCACGCTGGGACTAATTTAAATGTTTTTGTATCTTTTTTTCCTCTCTCTCACTTGCATTTGTAACTCTGTGTGCACTAGGGCTGGACATGAAGCCCAACGAGAGATGCTGCTCATTTGATGGCGATGCAGATAGAATTGTTTATTACTATAAGGACACCACTGGCCATTTTCACTTAATTGATGGAGATAAAATAGCAACTTTGATTAGTATCTTCCTTAAAGAGCTTCTTGCCAAGGTAACTTTAATGTATGAAATGAATGCTGGCATTTGATTTTGTGAAGTGTGTTATAATCTAAGGAAGCTGTGTCAGTTTGTATGTATGCGGTCTCTCTGGGCATCCTCTTCTAGGGCTCTGCCACACTCAAGGTAAAGAAGTTCCTCCTTGTGTTTAGATGGGGCTTCCCATGTTCAAGTTTGTACCTGTTCCTTCTTGTCCTGTCCCTGGGCACCACTGAAAAAAGACTGGCCCCATCCCTGTGACACCCCCTCTTTAAGTATTTCTAGGCATTGATCAGATCCCCCCTCAGTCTTCTCTTCCCCAGACTAAAAAGACCCAAGTCCCTCAGCCTTTCCTCATCAGAGATGCTCCAGGCCCCTCATCACTTTTGTGGTCCTCTGCTGTACCCTCTCCAGCAGATCCCTGTCCTTGAACTGGGGAGCCCAGAACTGGACCCAGTGCTACAGATGGGGCCTCAGCAGAGCAGAGTAGAGGGGGAGGATGACCTCCCTCCACCTGCTGGTCACATTCTTCCTGATGTCCCCCAGGATGGCATTGGCCTTCTTGGCCACCATGGCACATTGCTGGTTCATGGTCATCCTGTTGTCCACCAGGACTCCCAGGTGTTTTTTCTCAGAGCTGCTCTCCAGCAGGTCATCCCCCAGCCTGTACTGGTGCAGGGGGTTATTCCTCCCCAGTTGCAGGACCCTACAGTACCCCGGCTTTGCTTTTTTAAGAGCCCAGCAGAGAAGGGGGGCAGCGAGGAGAACCTGTGCTTGCCACCAGCCTTTACTTGCCTTGCACTGGAAGCTTTGACTTTCCCACTTATGTATGTGGCTTCATTTAATGGCATGTGTCTGGCCAGTGCCCTGAGCTCGCTGACTGGGAAAAAGCAGCTTGGGAAGCCTAAAGCTTGGAGAGCAGCTTTATGCCAGTCACAAAAAGCAGACGCGATACACAGAGATTGGAGTAGAATTCCTGTTGTCTTAAACATGTAGAAGTTTTCTGGGAGAGAGGCCCTCTAATGCCTGGGATTTTTAAGTGTCTGTAAGGGAATGTATGTTTAATATGTACATTATTGGATATTGGGAAAAATTTTGACACTGAAAGGGTTCTTAAGCATTGGACTGGGCTGCCCAGGGAAGGGCTTGAGGCACCATCCCTGGAGGGATTTAAAAGATGGGTCGACATAGTGCTTAGTGACGTGTTTTAGTGATGGTTTTTATGACAATTAGGTTAATGGTTGGACTCGATGATCTTAAAGATCCCTTCCAACCCAGACAATTCTGTAATTCTAATAATTCTGATTATCCTTCCGTTTATCTTCCTCCTCTGGCCGTGTGCCTGTCGGACACTCAAGTGCTTTGCTTCTTGGTTTGCTCAGGTGGGACAGACCTTGGAGATGGCAGTGGTACAGACAGCGTACGCCAACGGGAGTTCGACACGCTACCTCCAGCAAACACTGAAGGTATTCTTCATCTTTTTTTCCCGGTAGTTCTCTGCAAATGTTGCTTACTGCAGCTTTGTTTACTTTTTAAAATAAATGCTGCTGTAATACCATTGCCAGGAAAACTTCAACTAGGCTCAAATAAATGAGTCTTTCAAACCTGGAGTAGCGGCCTCGTTCTTGGTGGTCAAGGAAACGCCTGAGAGCAAAGCTCAAAAATTCTACTAAGCTTTTACTAATTTAAAAAAAAAAAAAAAAAATTGGCAAAAGTTAAACAACATCCCTTGTTAGTTCTGGAGCATGTTGTGGGCTTCGTGGCTTTGCAACGAAGTGAGTTGGTCAAGGCTCCTTGCTACTTTGACACTGGCTGCTTCGTTTTCTGCAACAGGCCAAATGTTGTCCAAATGTTGGGGAAATCGAGCTAAGGTATTCTTCCAGTTTGGGCAGAAATCCAGTGCGTTCCCCGAAATCATAAAACGAGTCGTGTTCTTCTTGGGTTGGGGTTATGTTTGTTTATTTTAAAAATCAAAGTGGGGGAAGAAAATAACAACCAACCCAGCCTTTATTTCCAGTTGAATAAATGAAACCTTTCAAATTGGACAGCAGTGGGTAACTGTGGCTCTGGGGGTGGGTTTGTAACAGCCTGGGCTGGTGCTCAGCTCCAGGCACCTCCCCTGCAGACCCCCCCCTGCAGAGGAGGGTCTGTAACCCTGATGTTCTCTGCGTCTCCTTGGCTGCAGGTACCCGTGCACTGTGTCAAAACTGGCGTGAAACACTTGCATCACAAGGCCCAGGAGTTCGATGTGGGTGTTTATTTTGAGGCAAACGGACACGGTACGGTAAGTACGAGGGTGTAATGCGTAAGATCAGCCAATATGCCCCAAAATTTTAGTTGGATTAACTAGAGAAGAAGGTCTTCCACTTCCTGGTTATGGTTATAATCAGGACTTTTCCCTCCTTGTTGGAGAACAGACTTGTTTGTATCTTTATTTTGGCATCATCACCAACTCCTGGTTTATGTGGGGAGGGGAATTCAGTAACAAACGTTACTGATTGTTATTTGGGCTTAAATGGTAGAAGGTTTTTTTCCTCATTGTGCAGATCCTAGTTTGTGATGTGCGCTGATCTTGACTAACTCATCTTTTTTATTCTAGGTATTATTTAGCAAAGCTGCAGAAACTAAAATAAGACAACTGGCAAAAGAGGAAAAGGATGATGAAAAAAGAGAAGCGGCGAAAGTGCTAGAAAACATGATTGACCTGATCAATCAGGTAAAAACTGCAGGAAACAAACCCCCCTGGTGGGGCTAACCCTGTTTGTGAGTATGGAGGGTACCATGAGAGAGAGGAGCCAAGAACAAAAGGGCAGGAATGGTCATTTTTAGAAAGATTTAATACACTCTCACGAGTGGATGCAGAATCTGGCGCAGTTGTCTGGCTTCAGGCCCTAAAGAAGGGGGTGGGACAGTGTGGGAAGTGAGCGATAGGATGGGACTTGTTCATGATTCAGAGAATCACAGAATGGCAGGGGGGGTGGAAGGGACCTCTGGAGAGGAGATCATCTGGTCCAACCAGAGCAGAGCCCACAGGAACGTGTCCAGGTGGGTTTGGAATGTCCCCAGAGATGGAGACTCCACCATCTCTCCGGGCAGCCTCTGCCAGGGCTCTGCCACCCTCACAGGAAAGAAGTTCCTCCTCCTCATATTTAGCTGGAACTTCTTATGTTCAAGTTTGTGCCTGTTCCTTGGCACCACTGAGAAGAGACTGGCTCCATTTGTGCTCTCTTCAGCTGGAAGTTCACTGCTCAAATCACTCCTTCGTTCCTCCACTGTTGACCGCTCCAGCGTTTCTCTCCTTCCCGTTGACAGACAGTGGGTGACGCCATCTCAGACATGTTGGTCATCGAAGCTGTCCTGGCTCTGAAAGGGCTGACGGTGCAGCAGTGGGACACCATCTACACCGACCTTCCCAACCGGCTGCTCAAGGTCCAGGTGAGTCACCCCCTGCGCTGGCTCAGGTCTCCCACATCCCTGCTGTGGGCACTTCTTGCCTTCAGGTGCTTAAATAAGCTTTATTTTAAAGGTGAATCGGCCCATTCAAGGGTAGAAGTGGGTCAAACAAGCTAGAGAGAATTTCTCTCTTGGAAAGTAGGAAAAACCTGATTTCTCTAAGGCCCCTGTCTGCTGAGCAGCTGGATTTTTCTTGCTGTGTATAAATTGAATATTCAAGCTTTTACTTCGTCTTCTCCAGCAGAACCAGCTCTGACGCAGTAGCGTCCTGTTGGATGCAGCAAAGGAGCTCTGGGCTATATATCAACTGGAGGAGAGGGCTTAAGGTACCTGACCTACTGGGAGAAGCTGTGGGTTCGGTTCAGAGGCTGCCCAAGGAGGCACCGTCAGAACTGACCCTTCCAAACCAAGCAGCTGAGTCCAACCAGGACCTTAGAGCCCCTTCCAGTCCCTAAAGAGGCTCCAGGAGAGATGGGGAGGGACTCTTGATCAGAGAGGTGAGCCATAGGATGAGGAGGAATTGTTTTAAACTGAAAGAGAGCAGATTTAATTAGATATTGGGAAGAAATTCTTTGCTGTGAGGGTGGTGAGGCACTGGAACAGGTTGCCCAGAGAAGCTGTGGCTGCCCCATCCCTGGAGGGGTTCAAGGCCAGGCTGGATGGGGCTTGGAGCAACCTGGTGTGGTGGGAGGTGTCTCTGCCCAGGGCAGGGGGGTTGGAAGCGGATGGTCCTTAAGGTCCCTTCCAACCTGAACCGTTCTGTGGTTCTATGACTTGGTTAAGACACACTGGGCTCCTAGAGTGTTGGAATTAACCAGGGGGCTCTTCTCCAGTCAACACCACGCATTTTGACCCTGTAGTTCCATCTTAGCCCTGACTGGTTCTTAGTTCTGCTCCAGCACACAGCTGAAGGGGCTGTTTGTGGTGCCGCAGGTGGCAGACAGGCGCGTTATCGACACGACGGATGCGGAAAGGCGGGCGGTCACACCCCCGGGGCTACAGGAGAAAATTGATGCGCTTGTGAAGAAGTACAGTCAGTCACGGGCCTTCGTCCGGCCGTCGGGAACGGAAGATGTGGTTCGAATCTACGCCGAGGCGGAGACACAGGTCAGCGCTTTAAACGGCTCCTACTGAAGGGGGGGGGTTGGGTTGTGTCACACCGTCNTCACACCGTCTTCTGCTCAGCTTGGGGGGGTGGTGGTGGTGGGAGGAAGGTGTTTAGATCCTCATCATTGGATCACGCTTGGCAATTGCTAATTTTTGAGAAACCAGAGGGGGTGATGAAAAACCTCTCTGGCTTTCCTTTTACTTACAAAAGAGATACTTGACGTTCTCAATGTTTATCTTTAAAAGCTAAATGTTTATAAAGGCGGTTAGACACTAAGAAAATCAGCCTTCTGAGAAGTCATGGTTAAGAAGAAAAGTTACCAAAGCACCCCCTAAGAGGATCAATAAAAAAAATCTAAGCTTTGGCTGCTGTTGAGAATTAGTCCATCTGTGAACTTAACGTTGCCAGCAGAAGCAGGGATCCTGCTCTTCCCTCTCCTTCCTGCCAGCACCACCACGGTGGCAGCAGAAGATCCCAGGGTGCCAGAGCAGTGTAGGGAACGCAGCATTTGCAGGAAGAGGCTTGTCTCGGTGCCGCGCACTTGCTCTCCCCGCCTCGTGCTGACATGACAAAGTAACCGCCTTTTAAAATATTCCCCAGGAGACGGCGGACGCCCTGGCCCATGAGGTGAGCCTGGCCGTTTACCACCTGGCTGGAGGAAGAGGAGCACCCCCCCAGCCCATGTAACAGCTGCTACACCCGCACTTAAAGTGCATTAACTTGACTTGTTTTGGTTTTTTTTGGTTTTTTTGTTTTTTTTTTTTAAATTACAACTTTCTTTACCATTTGTTAATGCGGACAGTGCAAGGATTGGCCAGAACTGAGCAGAGTGGAATTCTGCTTTACCTCTTAGAAACTTACCTTAATGAGACCTTCTTGCTGCTGAGTTACACTCCCCCCACCTCCAGTTTATCTCAAGTGACTTAAAGGTGACTCCCTTCTGCACACTCAGTGGCCCGATCATGCCCAGAAGGAATTCTGTGTCCCCTCCCCGAGTGTATTTTATAGGTTATTGTCACCTCGTGCCTGAACTCCGCCTCCTCAGCGCCCCTGCGGTGGCTGCTGCAGAAACCGGCCCCGTCTCCTCACCCAGCAGAAGGCAGCCCGGCCCCGTCTCCTCACCCAGCAGAAGGCAGCGGTCGTCACTGGTCCCAACCGGTCCTGGACATTCCGTTCATCTCAGTTCAAGGGGGAAAACGACATTGTGAAAGAGCATTTGCAAATAATAGTGCATGATTGCAATAATGTTAATCGCGAGCTGCTTTTATGAGATACAAGTATTGCTTAGGACGCTAATCTGCTGCAGTAGCCTTTATAATCACTTGGAAGAGGGGAGGGACAGAGACCAGGTTGTGTCTTCTGCAGCCGTGACCGTTCCCCAGAGGCTCCACGGAGCAGGGACACGGGATGCAAGGTTTTAAATACACACATATCCTCCTCCCCGTACTCCACTTCAGGGCATCTACCTCTGACAAATCTATTTTTCATTGTATTAACCCCTGGCGTAACAGCGTTTTCCAGATCACTAAGATAAGCACAAATGGATTTAAAAAAAAAAAAAAAAAGACAAAAATAAACTGGAAACAAATTGAAAAAATGTGCATCTTGTATTTCAGGGTTGGTTTTTTTTTAGGATTTTTTTAAAGACAGAACTCAAGACAACAAAACATGGACTGTAAATAGTAGGCACCATAATCAATATGAGCCACCAATATTTAAACTTGATTCAGGCCACATCCAGAAGTTTTCTCTCTTATTTACAAATATTTAACTTAAATACACCATGAAGGATTTCATTACATACAAAGTAAGAAAAGAATACTATACAACTGGGAAAGATACAGCATCTCCTTTAAATAGTTACACTAATTATCAGCTGAATAGTACCGCTGCGGTTCATGTTTTTATGACGCCTTCCAGAAAATCCTTCTCGACCATTTCCTCTATCTTTTGTCTTGCTTTGCTGGAGAAGGTCTTGAGGGTCTCCATTTTTATGTCCTTACTGGGAAAGCAGTTGGGGTAAAGGACAGGGCTCCCTGAGTGTCCCACACACCTGCTCGTGACCTTGCTGTTAAAGACCTGGCTGAGCACATTGAAGAAAGGCAGGAGCTGCTCGATGCTGCGAACGGTGTAGATGGTTAAAAGCAAGTGACCCGGTTCCCAACTGAGTGTTTTCCCTGAGCTGTCCTCCTCTGGGTTCTTCTGAAAATACAGAGAGACAGGAGACAACACGGGTCAAATCGGATGAAAAACATACAACCATAGGATGGTTGGGGTTGGAAGGGACCTTCAAGATCATGGAGTTCCAACCCCCCTGCCCTGGGCAGGGACACCTCCCACCAGACCAGGTTGCTCCAAGCCCCATCCAGCCTGGCCTTGAACCCCTCCAGGGATGGGGCAGCCACAGCTTCTCGGGGCAAAGTGAAAAGAAAAGACTAATGTATCTGTTTATTTCTGCTGACACTCCCCAGCGTTAGTGACAACAAACCCCACAGGAAGTTAAAACAGAAATGAAGCATTTTCACTTTGAAGAGGTCCCTTCCAGCCCCGTATCACTCTGTGAAGTGTTGCAATTCAGGAGCCTGTGACATCCGTTATGCAAAAAACAATTACGTTTAAATTAAACATGAGCATATTCAGTATCTTAATCTGGTGGCTCTGCTCCCCTGTCAGAGGAGATTATCACTGCAGCACTACAAATCCCAAGAAAAGGAAGAGTTCTCGATGCCTCCTGCTCTCAATGGACCTACTAGATTTTAAAATTTCCTCCTTTAAAACAAGCCCTTCCCTCTGGATTCCCGGCAGAGGCTTTTCAGTCCTGGGGTCTCTGCTGTGCTCAGTGTTACCCGGGGTGAGCCCAGGCCCCTCCAGCTCCAGCAAGGGCCAGTTTGACCCAGCAACCGACCCAAACAGGGAGCAAACGCTCACCCTCCTCCTGGGCAATGAGATCCAGCCCCTCCAAGCCATTTCCTCACGGCAGCATCTGCTGCAAACACCCTTAATTGCTGTTTTAAGTACCCAAGGAATTAATTGGACTGAGACCGATCAGGGTTTGCGTGTTTCACACCTGCCCTTTGGCAATAATTATTTCATTACTTCATTTTAGAATGATTTGCGATCATGTTTCGTCTTAGAACCAAGTTTTTGTAATGTATTTCATGTAGGAAACTGACTTAAAGACAAAATTTTTAAGTTTTCTCTAAAAATAAGGGCCCTCGCGATCCTTTAACTTGAAAAAAAAATAAATCTCTCAGCTTTGGCCTCTCACAAGACTGACGTCTCTCAGCTCTTACTGAGAGCTCAATTCTGATGCTGTTGTTATGGCGAGCTTGTTTCACAACTCAAGCATCAAAGGCCACCCTCACCTGATGCTTGGCCATCTCCATTCCCTCCAAAACCACCGTCTTAAAGTCCTCCTGCTTGTCCTGTGGAAGGAAAGAGGAGAACTTTCAGACTGCATTTCATAGATCAAAATAATACTGTGCCGTGAAGGCCGTGCGGTTGTTGGGTTGGACAGAATCATAGGATGGTTAGAGCTGGAAGGGACCTTCAAGATCATCCAGTTCCAACCCCCTGCCCTGGGCAGGGACACCTCCCACCACACCAGGTTGCTCCAAGCCCCATCCAGCCTGGCCTTGAACCCCTCCAGGGATGGGGCAGCCACAGCTTCTCTGGGCAACCTGGGCCGGGGTCTCACCACCCTCACAGGAAAGAAGTTCTCCCTAATATCAAATCTAAATCTCCCTTTCTGTAGTTTAAAACCATAACCCCTTGTTCTATCACTCCACTTCCTGAGCACGAGTCCCTCTCCAGCTCTCCTGGAGCTCCCTTCAGGTCCTGGAAGGCTGCTCGAAGGTCTCCCTGGAGCCTTCTCCAGGCTGAACAGCCCCAGCTCCCTCAGCCTGTCCTCCCAGCAGAGGTGCTCCAGCCCTCTGAGCATCTCGGTGGCCCTAAGGAGTCCGTGGTCCAGGAAGGGCAGACTCTGGAACAAATGTGTCCGAGACACCAACCCCTTTGGTCTCCTCTTTATGGCCAGCAGTGCCCAAGGAGGTTTTTTTTGTTAAGCACGTTTCCTTCACACACCAGAGCCTGAGCAACAAGAATCAGAAGGACAAAAAAATGAAGAACATTTTGCTCAGAAACAGTTATTTGCTAAGAAAAACCCGCAGCTACACGCAACGGAATGTTCCCCTGCGCAGAGAGGAAATGGCCTGGGAGTCTGTATTCATGGCCTGGCGCGTCTCTCACCATCACACCCCTCGCTCTGGTGCCCAGTGTGGAGCTGCTGCTGTGACTGGGGCTGGGGGGGGTGGGGAACACAACACGCCTTCCAGAAATTCCAGCAGGTTTTCTTATACTCTTGAAGCATCCTCTGGCTGTCCCGACTTCAGGCACCTCTCTCGACACACCGTACTTACCAGCACGTATGGTTTATACATCGTATGTCATTTACAGTTCACGCAGAGAGATTATCTGGAGCGTGACGGCTTTTGATCGGGTGTAGCGCTACAGGGAACCTCGGGGAGAGAGAGGCTCTGCCCCATCAGCGCTCAGTTAGAACTGATTATTCCTTTATACAGGCGAGAAGAGAAATCTAGTCTCTTCTTCACGGTTCAAAACCAATAAAATAAGGAATGCAGATGTGCTTCGGCTGCTTCTCTTATCCCCTAGAGGCGTGAGCCTTGCTCAAATAGCTCAGATCCGCCCACAACCAACTCATCCCTAAATTTCATGCCGCCACCTGGACATNTCATTAGAGATTATAGATGTGGTAGCCAGAGCAAGCAGCCACTGTTGCAGCCCTGACAGCGGGAGGGAAACCCGAGAATGAAGGTTCAAAGCTTTCTTCTGGACACTTTTGGGTTTCCACCTCTTTTCCTGGCCTACCTGGTAACCTCTCCCAGCGAGGTGCCCCCCGAGAGGCTCTGTCATAGAATCATAGAATGGTTAGAGTTGGAAGGGACCTTGAAGATCATCCAGTTCCAACCCCCCTGCCCTGGGCAGGGACACCTCCCACCACACCAGGTTGCTCCAAGCCCCATCCAGCCTGGCCTTAAATATCTCCAGGGATGGGGCAATACTTCCAGGGATCCCTGTCCTCACAGTAGGGGCAGCAAAAGTACCCGACAGCGATTTCCTTACTCTGAGGCAGCAGAAAGGAACTCCCTGGGGCAGGCTTGGCCAGTTTCCACCAGTTTCATTAGTGGACCAGGCCTCCACCCCACCCAAACTGGGGTTTTAACACACCTCAGGCACCAAAATAACAACAACCCTAATCTGGCTCCCGCTCTGCAAACTGTGCAGCTGAGATTTCCCCAGAAACCCTTCTGCTGCTCCCTGCCTTCTTCCAGTCGTGTCTCAAACCCCTCAGTTCCGTCATTTTTAGGAACTGTAATTCTCTAAAGTTCTCTTAAGTTCTCTAAATACTTAAGTGTGATAATTATTAACAAAAATGCTTTTCTGCTTCGAAAGGTAGGTAGTTCTACTGGTACTCACATACACGGACTGGCTGGCTGAAAGCCATTTTACGTTAAAACATATTAAGACCAAAGCATATTTTACTTTTTACTCAACTAATACTTCTAATGGCAACCTCTACAGTCACCGACCATAGTCTTTTTTTGAGTATTTAAGTTTGGGGGCTTTGGGTTGGTTTGGTTTTTTTTTTAAGTCTTTTTTTGGTGCTTTGTTTTATGGCTTTTGCCTGGTGCCGTCTCGAGATGACTCTAGTGGGAATCTCCCACAGCAGCTAAACTCCCTTTCCACGCTTCGTTGTTAAAAAATTAACTCCCCAAAGCCAAACCAAAATAAATTACAGTGAGTGAAAATTATCAGCGACGAGCAAAACGGGAAGAAAGCGAGATACCTTTGCCTTTTTTCGCAGCAGTTTTGCTAGACGCACCACGTAGGGTTTGAATTCCCTCTGGTGTGTACCCTGCCTTCGCACCTCCAAGCCCGAATCATCTGATGCTTCTGGAATAAAAGCCCAACGATACCTGTCACGAGATAACACAAGCAGATGTTACCCTTACCGAACGAGCAGGCTTTTCTGCTAGATCCAGGACTAGAAATGGGTGAGAAAATCTAATTATAAAGAAAGAGGAGGTTAAAAAAAACCCAGCCCACTGAAAAAAAAACAGGATTATCTGACAAGAAAGGAAAGACAAGGCACATTCTGGGAAGCAGGAGGTAGCATGGGTGAGAATGTAGCATTTTTTCCTTCCTTTAGAGTTTCTTGAATTAGTTAAGGATGCCAAGAGTGAGACGCTGAAAAACAACAGAGCGTTCGCACCATCACTGTGTGCAAGGGAACCGAAAGAGATTCTGAATTATAAAACAGGGAAGAGACTTAAGACACTTCACTGTGCATTTGCAACGCTTACAGTGACCCACAAAATGTTCTCAGTGTACCATGCAGGGAAGAGAAACTCGTTTATTTTACCTATCCATAGGCCAGTGAGATCAAGTGGAGCGCTCCTCCCCTCCGACCTCGCTGCACTGCAGACTGCCTACTTGCATTACAAACTATAAAGGAAATCAAAGTTTCTATCCTTAAAAACTTCAAACTAAGCCTCCGTCAGGATGCCATGCAAGACAGCATCACTTGGTGTTAACTACTGTCATTCCATAACTACACTGTAATTACCTAAATAAAACCAGACTGGCTACTAATGGGGGTTAGGACATCTTGAGGAACCAAATCATAGTATCATAGAATGGTTAGAGTTGGAAGGGACCTTCAAGATCATCCAGTTCCAACCCCCTGCCCTGGGCAGGGACACCTCCCACCACACCAGGTTGCTCCAAGCCCCATCCAGCCTGGCCTTGAACCCCTCCAGGGATGGGGCAGCCACAGCTTCTCTGGGCAACCTGTTCCAGTGCCTCACCACCCTCACAGCAAAGAATTTCTTCCCAATATCTAATCTAAATCTCCCTTCTTCTAGTTTAAAACCATTACCCCTTGTCCTATCACTCCACTCCCTGACAAAGAGTCCCTCTCCTGCTCTCCTGGAGCTCCCTTCAGATCCTGGAAGGCTGCTCTAAGGTCTCCCCGGAGCCTTCTCTTCTCCAGGCTGAACAGCCCCAGCTCCCTCAGCCTGTCCTCACAGCAGAGGTGCTCCAACCCTCTGATCATCTTCATGGCCCTCCGCTGGACACATTCCAACAGCTCCATGTCCTTTCTCTGTTGAGAACTCCAGAGCTGGACACAGGACTCCAAGTGGGGTCTCAGGAGCGCAGAGCAGAGGGGCAGAATCCCCTCCCTGGCCCTGCTGGTCACGCTTCTTTTGCTGCAGCCCAGGCTGGGGTTGGCTTTCTGGGCTGCCAGCGTGCACTGCCGGCTCATGGTGAGCTTCTCATCCATGAGCACTCCCAAGTCCAAATCCCCACAACATAAAATAAGTCGATGAGCCTTTAGTATCAGCTTGTGTGCAAATCTTTCCACCCTCTAGCCCACACCAGCATCTTTTAAATAAGAGGATAATTAGAGGTGACCAAACGCCCACAGAGCTGTGCCAGGGCAGCAGTTCCAAGACCCCCTTCCCCCCCCAGAGTCCTCTTCACAAGCAGGTTTGCTGCAACATCTCCCAGTCAGATCAGGCAGGAGCAATTTCAGTGAGTCACGCTGAGGCGACGGAGGGTCCTCTGATCTCATGCATTAGTCACCGAGACGTGGGTGCACTCTGGGTTCTCAGACATTACCGCAGCCATAAACTGACATACTTGAGTAAATCACTATCGCTGATCAGCTCACAAGTCTGGAGAATCTCCCACCACAGGCTAAATCAAACCAGCTTGAACCCATTTTGTGTGTAGCATCGTTTGCTCCGGGGGCCACTCTGGGAGGGAACAAACCGTGGGCTGCCCTGGGCGAAGGCCAGGAAAGGCAAGGAAATAGGAAAATGAGGGGTTTTATACACTAGAATTTTACCAAGAGGGATGGTTACCCATCCAAAAGCTTCAGTGACAGCCTCTTCTACTCACATCTGAAACTGAGGAAGGTTTTCAGATGGCAGAGCTAGGGCCAAGTCCAGAAATTTGCAAGCAGACAAGTAGAGGTTCAGCCATCTCTGGCTGTTGTAGGACGTGGAGAAACCGTTGCCACCCGTGTACGTCGTCTCCAGACCAGCAACAGATGGGCCAGAAGTTCTAAAAATAAATCACAGCAAGCAGATGAGTCATTAACAGCCTTCTGCCGCTATGGGAACATCTTTCTTACTTGTCTTCACAAATACATAACTTAATTGCGAGTCCAGAAATTAAACCAGAACATCGCAAGTCTGTGCTACGGGTGGGGTTTTGTATGTTTATATATATAAATGTGTTAAAATATGTATATCTAATAAACACGTTATGTCTCGTTCCCATCAGACATCTAAATTAAGAAAAAGTTTAAAATCGCCAGTCATGTCAGTATTACTTTATTTTAGGGAAAAATTCTTCCAAAGAACAAATTGAATCTAGAAAAGTGAAGAACAAGACTCAGGCAAATGACTCCCCCTGGTTTTTTTTCTGAGCCAGTACTGACTGAAACAGGATCACGCTGCACAGAAGGTACATGGGACAGAGATGGACAACGTAACGAGAAGAATTATCTGCCCCAGCTTTCAGCCCAGCACTACAAGAAACCACGTTTTTCTTTTAACCACGAAAGAAAAAGAAGTGCATCAATCTTATTCTAAATATACACCTGATACAGATGAGCTATAAAACCAAGCCCTGCCTATTTTAATTGCAGGAGCGCTATCATTTCGGCCAGGAAGGCACTGTAAGAACCGACTTGCACTGCGTAATTTACCTGAGTTGTTTATGAGCAATCTGACAGTGGGATTCTTTTTTATTACCCTTTTTCCTCTGAAGAACAGCATGTTCCTGGTAGTGCAGCGAGACAGAACTACTCCTTGCTTGTGCTTTTCGCGTGAGCTTGACAATTTGCTCCAAGACAAATTATTCTAAAGAATGACTCGGCTGCCCATCAGCACGCCAGGAGACTCTTAGTGAGTTAAACAAGTGGGAAGTTCATACATTTACCTGGAAATGTCTTCATCAGCAGTGAGCTCCTGTTCCATCAGTAAAAATACTTGTACCTGAAGACGAAATGCTACATTTTAATTCATTTTTTTAATGAACATTTTAATGAACATTTTTTTCATGACTTGGGAAATGCTGCGGGGAAGCCTGAGCAATAAGCCTTAGAAAAACTGTTGTTCGGAGCTGTATTTCATTTACATTTACATGCACGTTACCCAGAAGAGATTTTCTTAAAAACATTGAGAAATGGGGCTGTGTCTCAAATTTACACCAGTCTCCCAAACCACGAACGCTACGTGCAACTCACCAGCTCGGTGATCATGGTCGGCCAAAGCGAGGTAAGGTGCTGAGGAGACATTCTTAAGAGCAATACTCTGAAAAACAGGAAGACTTGGGAATGAAGGGTGGGCACCTGGGGCAAACGGAGACTTTCTACCAGCCTTTCTGAAACAAAAAACAGAAACAACCAAAAAGGTTTCCTCAGTTCTGAGAGATTTCAACTGGCATTTTCTCCTTCCTTCATTTACTCTCAATTTTGACTTTATTTTTTTTTCTTCCAAACAACACAACGACAGCCCGAAGAGCTAGAATATGTATTATTAAAAAGCTGCATCATCATAGCTCATTGGATATTACACAGGGACAATGTGCTCTTATTTAACAGTAACAACCTCCAAGTGTTCAAAACAGAAGGAAGTTTTTCAAACCATCACATTGCAATTCAGACCAGCAAAAGCACCCGATGTCTTGAACACAGTAAACCCAGCTAGTGACTTATGGGAAAGAAAATCCCACAAAGCCCCCCTTCTATCGAGATCCAACCTGTCCCTGGTGGCAGGGACACACCTCCCACCAGACCAGATTGCTCCAAGCCCCATCCAGCCTGGCCTTGAACCCCTCCAGGGATGGGGCAGCCACAGCTTCTCTGGGCAGCCTGTTC
>VZRU01021333.1:0-17651 GCA_013398155.1 Pedionomus torquatus | reverse complement strand
TGAGGACTCCAGAGCTGGACACAGGACTCCGGGTGGGGTCTCACAAGAACAGAATAGAGGGGCAGAATCCCCTCCCTGTCCCTGCTGGTCACACTTCTTTTGCTGCAGCCCAGGCTGGGGTTGGCTTTCTGGGCTGCCAGCGCACACTGCCGGCTCATGGTGAGCTTCTCATCCATGAGCACCCCAAGTCCTCCTCAGGGCTGCTCTCCAGCCATTCTCTGCCCAACCTATTTTTGTGCCTGGGATTGCCACGTCCCAGGTGATCACCTGGATCCAACCTTTATTGGCAAAAGGGTGGTCTGGACAAGATGGCCCAGCACCTTGTCCAGCTGAATCTTAAATTAAATGGTACTTTTTTTTTTTTTTTTTACTTACCTTGTATGTCTGGCAGGTATTTCTGGTATTGGTCTATCTCACTACTAAAAATAGCAAAAGCCAGTCTCTTGAGGAGCATAGCGCGCTGCTCCAGCTCGGCATCTCTGTTAGCAAAGAGATTGAGGGAACTGCTCTGAGCCACCGCCACTCGCGCTGCAAGAGAAAATAAACGCTGCAGAGACGAACTTCAGATTTCCCTTTCGCTTCACTCGAAGGCACAAATAACTCTTTAACTTTCATTGCACCGATGTAGTTCAAAAGCAGCTGTTAAGGAGATGCACGTTTTGCAATTCGTATTTTAACCACGGTGATTTAAACCACGTGTTAAAAGAAAACTTGCGAGTATAAACAATTGTGCCTTAGTTTTGGGGGGCTTCTGAGAAGCAGATTAGGCCACTTTTATTTTTAAAACACAATTAGCAGGTACAGATGCCCAGGAGCTTGGAATGTGCAGAATCAGGTTTTCCTTCAGCTGAGCTGGTGTCAGACTTTAGGAAAAAAAGAAAAACCACCCCAAAAACCTAACACCCCCCCACCCCCCCATTGACTCTGCTTAATTAACTTTGCAGAATCCCCTGTAAGCCAGAATGGTCTGAAATTCTCTCACTCCAAGTGATCTTATTTATGCATCTTCAGAAACAGCTATTTGAAAGAAAACACAAAAAAACCCCACTGAACCGTAAAACCAGGTTGGAATAAAGGCTAAATAAACGTTTTCAAGCTATTTATTTACCCTTCTTTTTAATGTTTCATTTAGAAAAGTCACTACTGCATCAATAAATACTTACTCATCAGATCTCTGAATGTGGTTTTGTCATGGGTCATCAAATTATCCATAATAGCTCTCCAACTGGAAGAAGAACGTTGTACACAAATCAGAAATGCAAGAAAAAAAAACAACCCAGGAATTTACAGGAATATTTACAAAGCTTTTGCTGCTCATAACTAATTCAGGCTCGTGTTTACTAAGGCTTCCAATCCAAGCTCTCTGGTGGATAGGTACCGATTACTTTATGCTATTTGATTAGAAACTGTAAAATATTGAAGCTTTTTTTTTTTTTAATTTCTATGAGGAAAAACACAAACAAAACCAAACTTGAAAGTGGAAAAAGAAAAAAAAAAAAGGACTGTGCACAGAAATATGGTTAAAAAAAAATTTCACATGGTAATCCAAGACACACAACATCCCTCTATTTGTCTCAACAGAGATCTGTTGGGACATTTTGGTCCCCGTTACACATCCTCTGGTGTTCATGATATACATAGAATTTGAAACAGCCATGGCTATAAGCAGAAAAATCGAAGCCTTACTGGTTAACGCACGAGGCATCCATCTGGAAGAAACTGGAATCCATGAAGAGGTCAAAGGCTTCCTTTTTCCAGGCCCTCCTTGTGTACTGGTACCCACTAAGGCTGCTTAACAACTGAACGCAGGCTCGATAGCTGGATGCATTGTGAGCGCTAAACAAAGAGAAGTCAGCATGAAACAACTCCCAATTGTTGCTTTCTAGAAAGTTTTACAGATATCTAACCCTTATCGTGCCCGTTCTGACTTAATTGCCACATCCTGAGTTTGAACTGGCTGCAGAGCTCTACACAAATTCAACGAACTGTCAAGATACCTGTGGTTGCGGAGGTAGGGAACAACGTAGTGCATAATATTGACAAGCAAAGGAATAACTCTCTCTTTCTCATCACTGTAGAAAACCATATCCAAGAGATGAGCCAAAACCTATAAACAGAGAGGAAAGTATGTTATGATGCGCTCCCAAATTGCCTTTAACCTACTATTCATTTATTTCTTTTTATGATATCCTTTACTGAATGTTCAAGTTTATGACAGAAGTGATCAAATTTCAGGTGCTGGAAAAAAAATAAAATAATTCCAGAGCGTAACTTTAAAACAAACACAGAAGCATAAGCTCCTGGGCAAATCATTCTACAAAATCAGATACAAAGGCAAAAAATATAAAATAATCAAAGACTGACTGCGATTATCGGCGGTAAATATTACACACCCCTATCAACAGCCACAGTCTGCCACCCAAAACACCCCCTACACTATGCTACTGAAAGGCCACACTTCATGTTTCACCCATCTCACTGAATCTTCATAACTGTTTCAGTAACAAAATTTAATATAGTGTTACGTGACAGGAACCAGAATCCACCTGCAGTAGTTTTTCTTCCCATCAAACCTCTTTTCCCCAACTTTGGGGTCCAAAGCTTTACCCACCATAAAAGGTTACTATAAAACAGTATTTTTTACATCTGAGGAGACATTTACCTCGGAAAGTAAGGTCAACGCATGGACACTGTACACTGAGGGAGTTATGTTTGAAGTTTCCATTGCTGGAGACAACATATCTGAATGAAGAGAATAATAAAACAAGTGTCCAAAGTTAGTTTTCTTTAGCTGTTATTTACCTCACAGGCATATTTTAATAGCATATATTTAAGATGTACAGACCGTAGCAGAAACACTGTGTAACGCCTGAACAATACTGAAGCATTTTTAACATGTCCAAATGTAGTAAAGCTGTCCCCTTTGTTTATTTTGGCCTCATAATTAATGTTTTATTTGAAATAAAGATGAAAAGGAACCCACCTTCAACATCTGATTCCAAGTTGTTTCCATCAACCATGATCTTGGGGGAAGGCTTAACCTCCAGGTTTCGTCTTAGCCAAGTTGTCTGTTCCAAGGAAGAGCCAGCAATCGCCCCGATGGCATCCACAATCTTGTGCGTTACATCCTGAGGGGGAAGAAAACCCCACCTATATGACTAATTAAGCACGGAACTGCTTTCAAATAACTTCCATCCAATGTTACCAGTGATTAAGAACTCCATTGCAATGGACTGTAAATAGTACTAAGATACTAAAGATTAATTTCTGACTCCAGAACTGATGTATCGGATAGTTCTAGCACATTCAAGAAAGGGTTTGAAGGTAACAGAATAAAAACCCGTAAACGTTTAGTACATCTTTCTGACCCAAATGTTCTTGTAGGATTCCTTCCTACCACATAGACTGAAGCACTGGTTTTAAGAGAAATTTAATTCATAGAATCATAGAATGTTTAGAGTTGGGAGGGACCTTAAAGATCATTCAGTTCCAACCCCCTGCCCTGGGCAGGGACACCTCCCACCACACCAGGTTGCTTAAAGCCCCATCCAGCCTGGCCTTGAACCCCTCCAGGGATGGGGCAGCCACAGCTTCTCTGGGCAACCTGTTCCAGTGTCTCACCACCCTCACAGCAAAGAAGTTCTTCCTAATATCCAATCTCAATCTCCCCTCTTCTAGTTTAAAACCATTCCCCCTTGTCCTATCACTCCACTTTGTGACCAAGAGTTCCTCTCCAGCTCTCCTGGAGCTCCCTTCAGATCCTGGAAGGCTGCTCTAAGGTCTCCCTGGAGCCTTCTCTTCTCCAGGCTGAGCAGCCCCAGCTCCCTCAGCCCATCAGTTCTATCCCAGCCAAAACCTTCCATCTAACTCAGCTTAAAATTGGTCATCGCTCCTTGGAGTGGTAGAACGGGGACAGCGCACAGGTCTTCCTTTGGAAATTACACTAAATAAACCACTCACCTTAATTGCAACAAATCTTTTAATTTCTTTAGCATTTATTACTTAAAAATACTTTTACAGTAAATCATTTATATCTTGTCATTTATATGAGTCTTGAATTATGTATTTATTGTTCAGTGTTTTCAAAAGAGACATACACACCACAAATTTCCTACCTGGAGATCTCTTTGGTCTTTCTTATTCTCCAGGCTTGGGTTTTTCATAATAAACTCATTAAGAACACTGAAAAAAAAAATAGAAGCAGACGTGGATTTTATTGAGTAATTTTAAAAGCTAGGACAAATCTGAAAAAAATTTACATACACAATAATTAATTTATTAAACCTTCGGTCACTGCTACCTATTGATATTTTAGAAAACTGCCTTTCAAGTTTCTTCAGTTAAACTATCATGCTACCATCGAAGTTATCAAGAATATGCTTGGCTGGACTATACATAAGTCTCGTTAGAGAAAGTTATTAGGGAAAATAAACTCAAGAAATTAAAGAAAATGGTCCTTGAAGCTTTATAAAAAAACACTGAATATGGTTTCTAACCCTCAACCAGCTTTCATGCTGGGAATGTCTTTTCTTGCAGGCTGCAAATCTACACACATCTAAGAAATAGTCATTAAAAGTTATTTTCTAAGTAAAATGAGACATTTAAACCTATTGTCTAAAGAGCCTGAATGGCTCAACTAATCAGTAAGATAAGGACATGGCTTATACCAAATTATAATGTAAAATTTATGTACATAACCAGTCTTCACAAAAGAAATTAAGTTGGCAAAAACCCTACTGAACTCAGGCAGGAAGGATTTGTCTCCACTCAAAAATAAGCATTAGAAATTTGAAAACACTAACACTCCAGTGTGATTTTCTTCTTTAGAAATTGCAAATATCAAGAGCACTTACCCAAGTATGAGGAACTGTCCCGGAGCTGGAAGACCCACCTGGATGGAATCCTTCAGCAGAAGCAGCAGCGCTGCCCAGCTGTCCACTAAACTGGTCACTGGAATTCTAAGAGAGACAGAAAGAGAGCAGTGACTGCAATGAAAACAGCATCGTCATCCTCAGGTATTCTCCGTTCTCCTTCTGCCCCACAAGTCGCCTCTCAGATACTGTTAATCACCACCCAGACAGATTCTTTGGTTTTTCATTGTCTGTGAGGTGGCTACATCAAATAGTTAAGAAAAGAAGAAAGGCAGAGCGTGCTCAAAAGACAAACTTTTCAGTCCAAGGTTGGGGATGAACCGAGGAGTTACAGAAGAACAGTGCTCCTTGGGCAGGGGGCACGTTTGTCAGGGAGTGGAGGGATAGGACAAGGGGGAATGGTTTTAAATTGCAAGAGGGGAGATTTAGATCGGATATTAGAAAGAAATTCTTTGCTGTGAGGGTGGTGAGGCACTGGAACAGGTTTCCCAGAGAACTTCTGGCTGCCCCATCCCTGGAGGGGTTCAAGGCCAGGCTGGATGGGGCTTTGAGCAACCTGGTGTGGTGGGAGGTGTCCCTGCCCATGGCAGGGGGTTGGAAGTGGATGATCTTAGAATCATAGAATCATCCAGGCCGGAAGGAACCTCCCACAGGTCATCTAGTCCGACCTCCTCGCAGTTGCAGGGACACCCCCAACTAGACCAAGCAGCCCAGGGCTTCATTGAGCCTCACCTTGAATATCTCTAGGGAAGGGGCCTCAACCACCTTCCTGGGCAACCTGCTCCAGTGCTCCACCACCCTTAAAGAAATTTTTTCTATTCCAACTCTAACCATCCTGCAAGTTTTTTAGGTGAGGGAAGAAAGGTGATACAGAACTAGGGAATTCACAAAATAAAACCCTTCCTTTTTTTATAACACCTACAGTTCAAAACCACTTTTCCTTGTGATTTATATTTTACAGGCTATTTCGCACCCTAGGGATTATAAAAAGGTGTAAAACATTCAAATTGTTTATCTGCTTCTTTCTAACAGAAATAAAATTTAACTTCTTGTCTTACCTTTGAGTGTAAGCATAGAAAAACTGCAACATGCAGACTTCCAGTGAAAGATGTTTCTAGAAAGACATAAAAACCCTCTGTTACCAGGAAGAGAAAAAACAGTTGTTTTCTTTCCCCCTTCACTTTCCAGGGCAAAACTGACCATGCCACGACGTCAGTGCAGTGTCTGAAGATATAACCTTATTAATTAGATATTACAAATATCTACTTAGACATCATTATAGAAAGTTGGGGTTTTTTTCCTTTTTTTTTATCCCATCTTTTTCCCAATTCCCCTTCCCACCTGAAAAATCAACCTGATGTTAGGGCATGCACCTGGTTCCCTTGCGTAAGCAGCCAGTCCCCGCAAAACAGTCTAGTACAGAAGCAGCAAACAGGATTTTGGAGTGGTTCACAACGTGGTAATGACTTCCCTCCCAAAGTTCACCCATCTATTAGATATTGTGAAACTTTTCCCGCTGTACTGAGCAGCAGCGTTAATTACTCGCTCGGCTTGAACGAGTATCCAACATCCTTCAAGTGAACAAAGTATCCACATCCTCAGTGCTCTAAGAGACATCAAGTGTACCAACACCACCCCCAGTTTCCACACCTTGTCCTTGGCGATGGCTGGAGGCTGCTTCAAAACTTCTTTCACTGTTTGTATAACAGTCTCCGTCCTCATAACGCTGATAGAACGAACCAGCTCGACCAGGAGAAGTTGCTCTTCACCTGCCGTAGGAATAACCTAAAAGAATCAAACGTGTGTCTCAAAAAGTCACAGAGACTGCCTGTGCCAATATTAAAGGCAGTTGGCCTCATGGAATTAGCACCTAATAGCTCACCTAGAGACTTGGAATAATTTATTTTTTTCCTGAAGAAATGAGGGAAACTACCCCATTCTAGAACAAACTGGTAGCTTCCTGAGGGCACAATTGCTAATTGGAAATATAACTGGGGGAGGGACTCTTTTTCAGGCAGTGGAGCATTAGGATGAGGGGTAATGGCTTTAAATTGAAAGAGGGGAGCTTTAGATAAGATACTAGGAAAAAATTCTTTGCTGTGAGGGTGGTGGGACCCTGGCCCGGGTTGCCCAGAGAAGCTGTGGCTGCCCCATCCCTGGAGGGGTTCAAGGCCAGGCTGGATGGGGCTTGGAGCAACCTGGTGTGGTGGGAGGTGACCCTGCCCATGGCATGGGGTTGGAACTGGATGATCTTGAAGGTCCCATCCAACCCAAACTGTTCTATGATTCTATAAACATCCTGCATATTTCATAATATCTATTTTTCACTAGAACGTCTGAATTGTCTCTTTAGTGTTTCTAAAATCACTCAAAGCTATTACCTTATTTAAAGTGGCCACTGCAATATAAACATACCTTTGTCCTAGAAGTATTTTTATTTTGCCTCCTTTCATTCCACACAAAGGCAATAGCAGCCATGAAGTGAACACCATGATTCATTGAAATTGGACCCAACAATTCAAGAATCTGCTGCCTCAAATTCTGAAAGGTGGAAGCAGAACACACACACATTCAGGTAAAAGCACTAACTTCTATCAAAATGCAACGATGCAGACAGAGAGATCATTAAGCTCTAATTCACATCTGGGCCTCTTCAATCATTTTATTTATGACCAAGACAAGACAAAATACACTTGTTAAATTTGCAAGTGGTAGATAGAAAGGTAGAGATCTTAAAGCGACCTGAAAAACTCAAAAAGCACCCTGAGAAAAAAAGATAAGCTGTAATAAAGGCTTGAATTTTGCATGCAGAGGTAGTGATAAAAAATGTCAGGCATTTGGGATGAGTAACTATTTAGACAAAAGTGCTACAGAAAAAAAAAAAGTCTTGAGATTATAATGAATCACAACCTCATGATGACAACTTTGTAAGGAAGGGGAAAGAAGCATTCATGAACAGCAGCACTCCATGAAAGACATGAACTATTCCCCCCGAAAGAAGATACCACCTGCTACGTCCAGTTTTGGACACCTGTGCTAGTTTTGCTCGGGAGAGAGTTAATTTTCTTCATAGTAGTTAGCTGGGGCTATGCTTTGGATTTGGGCTGAAAACGAGTCTTGATATTAAAGGGATCCTTTCAAGGCCTTTTCTATTCCACAGAACAGCCCACCAGTGAGTAGGCTGGAGGCAGGGAGCACAAGAAGTTTCTCTTTTGTTAAGATTTTATATGAATATTTTATGTCTTTTGAGACATAAAAGAATAGATTTACTTTTCTTTCCAGAAAGCAAAAAGATGAGACATTATTATCTTGAGTAGATACACTCAAGTTTAAAAGCAGACTCAACACCCATCTATAAAAAGACTTGTTTCTGAGGTGGGTGAGTAGATGATGTCCAGAGAAGCTGTGGCTGCCCCATCCCTGGAGGGGTTCAAGGCCAGGCTGGATGGGGCTTGGAGCAATCTGGTGTGGTGGGAGGTGTCTCTGCCCAGGGCAGGGGGGTTGGAACCAGATGATCTTGAAGGTCCCTTCCAACCCAAACCATTCTATGAGTCTATAAAGACAAAGGTATTAAAACTCAATTTACCTTTAAGGGAACGGAATTGGATTGAGTTTGACAAAGCTATTAATCAACAACTTAAATTATATTATCCCTGATATTCTGACCTTTGTTGACCCAAGATTAATAGTGGTAATGGATGCAGCAGCAGCAGTGGTTTTCTCTGAAGAATCTGCAAGGTGAAGGATGCTCCACAGCAAAGTCACAGAAGACATGATCATATGTAAGATAGACAGGATCCCGTTGCGTGCTTCAATCAAGTGCTTCTGATCAACGTTAACCAAAAGCTGGTGGATTTGAAGAGGAGAGGAGAGGAAGATCATGAAATATCTACATAAACAGCGTAAGTAAAATAATATAAATTGAAACAGGTCCCTTATGGAAGCTTTCAACATTAATTATTTTTCAAGAGTTTTAAAATAATTCTTATAGTTTGTACAGGTTTTGAGTCTGTTAAAAGTACTAATCAAAGAACCTTTTGATTGAGTTGTACAATATCAAATGTATTCTGAACATGAAGCCCCATGTTTACAGCAACCAATTCTGTATCATCTGCCTACGACTTCACAAAACAATTCTTTCAGAATTTGAAGTGTAACTAATACTCTAGGCAAAATTATTTACTCACACAAGCAGTAAACAGCTTTTAATTACTTTTAAATGAATGGAAGGCAAACTTGTATAGGAATCACACACACAAAAAAGCAGCAAAACTGAGACTGCAGAGAGAGCTCATTCTTGCAGAATCAGGGCCACACTCTTAACAGAGACCACGCTCAAAATATCAAATTTAAAATCCCAGTTGACTCAGAAGACAAAATGTGAATATACAGATGGAGCCAAAAGAGAATGTTTTGACATGCCGCAAGATCAGCACAGTCAAGCCAGAAACAGGACAGGCATCAGTCTGGGAAGTTCCACAGATGAAGCCATCTCTACAAAGTAGCATTTTAGAGATCTAAAAGTTAAGGAATTCCTACTTCAGTTATTTCAGGGAAACAAAAAAAATTCCCCAAACCCAAAACAAAGCAGACAAAAAAAAAGGTCAAGATTAGTCTCTTGAGAGTCCAGTAGAAAATTGGTTTTCTGTTTGAGATGTATATATTATCCATAAGGAAACCATACTTAGATCCTCAATTCTGCTAATATAATCACAGTCCTTAATTTGACGTGTCCTGTGTAGGAACCTCGCAGACAGTCAGATATGTTTACCTGATGATATTGAGTAGATGGATCCAGGAGGCAGTAATGAATTATTGTTGTGATCCCTTCTAATAAAGTAAGAACCATATCTGGGGGAGTGACCGATGCCATCCAGAGAGGCCTAAAATCCGAAATTAATTAAAAAAAAAAAAAAAAAGGGTTAATCTGGTTGTAAAATAATTCAGCACAATCAAATCTGCTTGAAAAGGTTACACGCCTCTACATGCACATACCTGTTGTCAGATAATCCTGTTTCATATTTATACTGCTGAATTAAATTATCCAAGTTCCTGCAGAGCTGAAGAGTCACTGAAACAACCACCCTCTGAAGAACTTTTCCCATGTAAGGCAACGTAGAAGTGATAAGGCCAATCCACTGGGGGTGCATTTTACAGGCACAGTGCTGGTGTAAAGCTCGTATCACTGCGCAGAGAAACATGCCTTGGCAGGTTATCGGCTGGGAATGTAAATACTGAAGAGAAGTCATCGGCTGCTGGGGACCGATATGCTCCAAGTCCGTTATGACAAAGTCAAAGCCCGTTTCGTTTTCCTCGGGCACAGTCATTACTCTGTGCTCCAACACAATCAGGCGCTGGAGTACTTTTAAGAGCTGTGACTGCAGAGTACTACCATTGTCAAACTCATCTTCAGAAAAATTTATAAGGCTGTCTTCAGAAAAGCCTTCTTCTACCGCCACTATGTTTTTCCCGGCCATCTTTTCACTGTGCCATTTCTGCGCGCTGAAGATAGAAGACAGCAGGCAGTGCAGGATCACTTTTTGAACCTTGCATTTGGACAACATGTCCGAGATAAAACTGGGAAAGCCCTTGGCAGAGCTTTCTATCACTTTTGCCAACTCAGCGAAGAGAAGCGTCAGAATTTCTATGCTCATCATCTGCATGTTACGGTTTCCTATGAGATCTTGGGAGGTTACTTTAACATGAGTTGGATAGTGGCTCCGCATATAGTATAAGCACAAGGAGATCAGGATTTCGATGTACATAGAGCTTCGAAAGTTATGGTTTGAATCAACTGGGATGTGACTATAGAAATCCTTGCCCATAACGGATATTCGATGCCGGGCTAGAAGATTCTGGAGCAAGGAGAGCTGAGGAGTGTAGGCGTTGTTGACGCTGGTAGTGGAGATAGCACTTACAAACGCTGAAGGATTTGTTTTCAGAATTGCTTTAATTGCAGAAAAAGCATACAATGTCCTTGAAGAGTCATACAGCTGGAGATACAGCAGCACATGTTGATACAATGGGTGGATATTGAAGTTGGGAGATTTGCGCATTCCTGGGGACCCCACATCGCTTTCAATTTCTGAAATTTCTCCTTCTCCACAACTGTACCAGTTTTCTAAATCAAGACCATCACTGAAGAAGACGTTTGTTTGTTTAAGTTTTTCTGTTTGTGCTTTCTTCTTCTCTTCGTCTTTCTTTTTGGCTATTTTTACCTTGGGTTTTGCACCCGGTTGCTTACCAGCCTCTTTAACAATTGTTTCTTTTTCCGGCATTTTCTCTGGGAGCTTGCCTTTGAAGCTGAACTGAATGCTACTGTGGCTTCTTTTTCTGGACTTCGATTCAGTGGAAGCAAGAGCGAGGTCAGAGAGGGATTGCTGGCTTTCTGCAATACAAGGTGAAGAGTTATTTCTTGAAATTTCATCCCTTAAGCTCTCAAGCCCAGTCTCAGTTGAGGCCGACAGCAATTGGGAGCTGTCATTACTAAGCAAACTACTCTGGCTACTTTGAATATTTAGATCTTCGCTTTTTGTCACCTCTACAGAGTTATCCAAAGGACTGAATTTACACTGAGTATCCTCCAAGTGTAGACTATGTTTCACTGGTTCCATCTCTTCTCCAAGACCGCTTACAACCTTGCATATAAGATCTGTAACCACTTGTTGCACAATTTCATCAGGTGAGTCTTCTCTCAGAGTCTGAGAACTATCTTGAGCGCTCAGGCTTTCCGTTTCCACCTCGTAACTGATGTTGTCTCCGGTAGATGACTGAGAACAGCCAGAGTCAGAACTCTGCAGAATTTCAACCTGATGGTCAGGAAGGTCAAAATCAGACACAACCATTGGTATGGTCTCACTGCTGGTACTCAACAGGGAGAGCCTGTCACTCAGGGGGTTGACAGTCAGGCTGAAGTTCTCCATTTCATCCATAATGAGTTGTTTTTCATTGCCTTCTTTAGGTATGGTAAGTTGTTCTCGGTTTACAGGCACATGGGAAAATGCTTAGGAAAAACAAAAAAAAAACAGAAAAAAATTATACATGCAATTTTTGTTCTTCAGAATAAGAGTTTAGAATTTAAGTTCTGAATTTAAGTTTTCAAGTCTGTTATCAAGACTTNATACATGCACTTTTTGTTCTTCAGAACAAGAGTTTAGAATTTAAGTTCTGAATTTAAGTTTTCAAGTCTGTTATCAAGACTTCAAATTGTAATGGCATGGTAAGTAGTGGTTTTCCACTTTAGGAGCAGAAAAAAAATCATGTTAATATGCAAATGACACATTCCCATAACCAAAGCAAGGTTACTTTAGCAGTAGATCGTAGCATAACAACATCATTCTCTTGTGAAACCTCATATTTTCATAAAAGAGACTTATTAGTAAGCTACTAAAATTACACAATACACGCAAACACCTCCAAAACTTATCTGGCCTGTTTTCAGCCAGGTTTTCACAAAACCATTTAGTTTCTTGGTTAAGCTTCAAGCCATATTCTTAATTTCTATTGAAGTTCAGTAAGACGTAAGAAAACGCTCTGCATTAATATACTTGCACATCCCTTAGAGTACAATAAAACTTCAACGATACTTGTGACACCCAGACATAAATTAAGAAAAAACATGCACAAATGCACACAGCAGCAGGAGCAATTCCAGCACTTTTTTTTTTTTTTTTGAGCTACCCTCAACAATTTCTACTATGTTTAAATGCTGCATGTAAATAAAAAAAAATAAAGAAATTATATAAGGAACTCCGTAGGGTCCCCCTGTGTACCTACCATCAGCACAGCTAAACTTCTGCATAAAGTGCTTTTCATTATCTTCTTCGGGGTGATAGGGGGATTTAGTCCAGTAACATTCAGCCTGTACTCGCTGAACAGAAACTCGCTGAGTTTTCGGATGGAGGAGCAGTAGGAGCAAAGGTTCAAGAACCCTTGCAATATCGTGTCTTTGAAGCACTTGATTTAACCAGGCTTGTCCCACTGACCATGTAGAACCATCCAAGCTGTTAAGGCTGTCCAGCATGATAAACAAAGATCTAGAATAGAAAGAATCATAGAATCATCCAGGCCAGAAGGGACCTCCAAAGGTNCGTAGCAGAGGTGCTCCAGCCCTTTGATCATCTTCATGGCCCTCCTCTGGACCCTCTCCAACAGGTCCATATCCTTCCTATATTGAGGGCTCCAGACCTGCATACAGAATGAACCTAGCATGTGTTCTACACTACTTGCAGAATAATCCCGTTTAGCTTCCAGAATCCTTTCCAGACTCGTAGAAAAACAATACAGACATTGGACTCTGAGTTTTACCTACTGTTTTATATCCCCAGGTAGTACACGTTCATAAGCTTAGCTGTACATACAGAATTTTTCACCACTTCTGCAGTGAGAGTATCAAGCCAAAGAAGCTTTTTACTCTGCTCCCTCGGCTCAGTATACATCAGGAAGTTTAAATGAGCACTTTCCCAAAAATTTGTGCTGAGGAAGACAAGACTAGCTTAGAATCTGGAACATAGTCTGATATCAAAACACAAACCAGAAATCCTCTGCTGCCTGCTATAAATGACATCTTACACAAAACACACTGATTAGGCAGAAGAACTTTTTGTATCTTAATGCTTCCCTGCAATTTTGTTTTAAAGTTTTCTTAGATTGACTGTTACTGTCCATTTTCATACAACTTACTTCTGGGTTGACTTCTCTCACCTGCTTTTGTTTTTAACAAATCACAGCAAGAACTCAGATATTATGTTCAACACACACAAATATTTTAACCACAGGGAGAGTCAGGTAATCATGTGACCATTGCTGCCCTTTACAGCTACCAAAAAAAAAAAAAATCACAGCAAACCTAAACACCATTGTGAGAACAATTTTATTGAATGTGAATTTGCTTCCTGTCCTCCTTCCTTACTCTCACAGTTACACTGGAGTTCTCCAATTTCACAAAACAGTCAGGGTTGGAAGGAACCTCTGGAGATCATTTAGTCCAACCTTCCTGCCAAAGCAAGGTCACCCAGAGCAGGTCTCCCAGGAATGTGTCCAGGCAGGTTTGGAATGCATCCAGAGATGGAGACTCCACCACCTGTTTGGGCAGCCTCTGCCAGGGCTCTGCCACCCCCAAAGTCAAGAAGTTCCTCCTCATGTTTAGATGGAACTTCTGATGTTCAAGTTTGTGCCCGTTCCCCTCTTGTCCTGTGCCTGGGCACCATGGAAAAAAGCCTGGCACCATCCTCCTGTCACCCACTCTTTAAGTATTTCTAGGCATTGATCAAGTCCCTCCTCAGTCTTCTCCAGACCCAAGACTGAAAAAACCCAAGCCCCTCAGCTTTTCCTTGTAAGAGAGATGTTCTAGACTCCTCATCATCTTTGTGGTCATATCCTAGAGCTTTCTGTGCTTCCAGAAGAATATCATTAAAGATTTTGAAGCAAAATTTTTTAAACTGAATTGTACTTGCAATCACCAACCTGTCAAAGGTACGACCAAAGGAAGAAGACTTGTTAATGTGAAGGTCCCGGGTGAGATGCCATAGCACTGCAAACTTTGCATGAGCTTCCATTCTTATTTTCTGTGGACCAAATTATAAGTTAGATCTATCAGAATATGACAGCCTCTAATAAGAGCTGGCAAAAGAAAAAGAAAACCAAAGAGACAGACAGCAGCTTAAAAAGTTATAATGAAATTATTAAAATTAACTTTTCTGCTTTAAGTTCACATTTTATTTTCTAATATTAAAAAAGTAATAAGCAACAATAGGTCTCTGCAAACAATTTAGTAACGTGTAAGGATTCTCCTTCGTCTCGATCAAAGTTTAGCTCCAAAAAGTTTTAAACACTTTGTGTGATCACTTGAACAAGGCTTATTTACTCTCCCAGGTTGCAGAAGTCTGTTTTCAGTGAGTTTATCTGCATGTATCAAAGCACTAGAGGAGAGAGAGCAGGAAAAAACATGGAATCTTTTCAAGATGAAACCTCAAGCAGACAGAGGCAGGGAGAAGAGGCAGAGAAAGAAAAGCAATTTTTAGAGATAGTGTCTGGAATGATGGGATTAAACACAGTATCCATGGAAATAGGGAATGAAAATAAGTTGGCTAGAACTAGACGCAAGAATTCTCTAGCTAGATGTGATGTAGATAGAGTTCGTCACTAACATGCCAAATCTGGCACTGAAATGGAGTTTTATTTGGCCAAACAGGATGTGCTTACTGCCCAAAGGACTATATGTAAGATATATATAATAATATGCAGAATATTATTATAATATATATAATAATATGCAGAACACCTGATGGCGAAAATGGTATTACGATAACAATTTCTATGCCTTTATCTCTTTACTGTGGCTGACCAAGACAAAGATTTATTCCAGCAGGGCTTTACACAATCATAAATGATATGAATACAAGGCTTTACCCAAGAGACAAGAAAGTAGTTGTAGGGGTGAACGAGCAAAGCAGGGCAGTCAGGATGCTTGTACTGAATAAAGCACCAAGATCACTTTCAAATATAACCAGAGCTTAAACTGAATTACCAGATGATAAGCAGAGGCAAGAGGACAAAGAATTTTGCTTGTTTGTTTGTTCTTAAAATATATGCTTACAGTGAATGAGCATTAGGTATATTTAATGGATTTAATATTTAATCTGATGGAGCCACATGGAAAAAAGAGTGATTAGGACAACCGGAATGCAACGTAGAAAATCTGTACTCAATTACTACCATCACAAACACTTTTCATCAATTTGCAAAACAGCAAGATGCCATGAAAACAGGGCTCAGCTACTACAGACAAGGTTAAGGCTTCTTCTCCTAAGTGGGAATAGAGGAAAGAGGGTGACAGTGTCAGCAGGTGGACAAGTCTGATGTTCTGCATGCAAGGTAACAGTATTTTTCACGTTTGAAACAATTAACGTAAGGCAACATTTTTTCAATGCTGAAGTTATTTATGCCCTCCTCTGAGGTACCAACTCCTTTTTCTAAATACAATTCTACAGTTAGAAACGTATACTTAACTCATCTTTTAGTAAATATATGAACAACTTGCCTTGTCTCTGTGAGTCAGCTGCTGACTAATAACATCTTCACAAATGCTGGAAGATGGAACGAGGTTATGCAGCTGATAGAAGAGCTCCACGCTCTTCTGATGATGCTGAGGAGTTCCGTCACCCAACTGGTCCCAAAGAGTTAAAGCTATATGCTTTGTACGTGAAAAATAAAAGTGGCAAGAGAGATCAAGTGAATGAGTATCATGCCTTGTTTCACTCTGGACTGCATTGAGCAATATGCAACAATCACAGAATGATGGAATTGTCAAGGTTGGAAGGGACCTTGAAGAACATCAAGTCCAACCACCAACCTAACTCTGATTAAAAAAAACCATCACTAACCCATGTCTCTAAGCACTATGTCAACCCATCTTTTAAATCCCTCCAGGGATGGTGCCTCAACCCCTTCCCTGGGCAGCCCATTCCAAGGATTAATAACCCTTTCAGTGTCAACATGTTTCCTAATCTCCAATCTGAACCTCTCCTGGTGCAACTTGAGGCCATTTCCTTTTGCCCTATTGCCTGTGATTTGGGAGAAGAGATGGAGACATTACAACTGATGACACCATACGAACAACAGGAAATCTATAAACCAGTTCTTTTTTGTTTACATGATCGTAAGCAACAGTTTGAAACACTGCAATAACTTACTACCTGAACATTCCTGTTAGAACTCACAGAAATAAGTTTCACTGGAACATAATTAACTATAGGATATTACCCTGTTGCTGATTATCTTCTTGAAGTTACATATTACATAAATTACACGTTGTGGTCCTACACTATATGGATATCTCAGTTTCAGACCTTTTTCTTATTAATGATGGTATTAAACCAGGGTATTTTTACATTTTGAAAATATTCATTCCAACAAGGGTTTTCACCCAAGCAGTCAGTAAGGCAGAGTGAGAAAGCTTAATGCGTATTTGCATTCAGAGTCTAATGCAGGTTACAGCTGTTATTGAGATACTCAGCAAGAAAATCTGATTTACCACACCAAAGATGATAAAGTGGCCGAGACTGTGAGTCTTCAGCAGCCAGGAAAAGAAATCTAAAGAAAACGTCAATGACATATTGCATTGTACCTTGAAGAAATCTGTCTTTTCAGCCATGTATCTCAGATTGCCCTGGGTGAGAGGAGGTCTGATGACCACAGCCACTCTTCCCTGGTTAGGGCTGAGAGGCTGAGCCGTTTCCACGCTGTTCAGATTTTCTCCAGTGACGAGAGCAACAGATTGAGTCAATCCAACCAAGTCCATCACAAGGGAAATAGTAACACCCTGAACACTGAAGTCACTCGCTTGCTTGCAAGCATTCATTAAAGTCTGTAGCCACAGCGGAGGCTGCACTTGTTCACAGTCTGAAATATAAAAAACCCCACAGATGACACATTCATTTAACAACTTTAAATGTTGTGATTTTTTTCATTTTACACCCCATTGCCACACGTATAATCGTCCTTTATTGTTCCTATTTCAACCCGCTCGTTGTACAGGTCTAAGAAAACATAACACATGCAGGAGAAAAATACTCTTGATGCATTTCTATCTTTAAAATAACCTGATTAAGAGCACGTCACACTTTATCACTTCAAACATTTATTTAGTAACCAAAAATAAGCAGGAAAATTTGAACACGAAAGAGAAAAATAAATTCTATGGAATTATATCCACACAATTTCACATTTTAAACAAAAGCGGATTTCTCGTAGTTTGCAAGTCCTTTCATTCACTTTCCT
>VZRU01021332.1:107958-122526 GCA_013398155.1 Pedionomus torquatus | reverse complement strand
GGGGGGGGCAGTATTGAAATGTCTTGCCCCAGGGTGTTAACTCCTGAGTTCTCTGACCTGGATCACTTACTGTTAGCAAGTGGTCAGAATAACCAGTTTGAACTTTCTAAATCTCTGAGGGGATGGAGAAACATCTGGGAAGAAGTAAATTATTCAGCATCAGTAATGTGCATTTCATGATGTTTCTGAGTGGACTTGTATCTTTTTCTAAATTGTTATGCATGTCCCAAACCTGTGAAACTCTGCACACTTGCCTCTATAAGTTAATTTTTCAAAAAACCCCAAACCCCAAATCTTGGTTTATCCATCTTTGCTGTACTAATATTCACTTGGAGTTTCTTCCTAAAATGTGTTGGCGATGTGCTGTTCCCACTAGCAACTTCCACCCTCTTCCCTCAACAGAAACAGAAGGGATAAACTGTCAACCCCCCTGAAAAGCCAATAGATCATCTTAAACATTTTTTTTTTTGCTTCTCAATGCTCTCTAAGCATTATGTCAGTTCCTTTTTTTTTCTACTTGAGTGAACTCAGTGGCAGCAGAGTAGTCATTATTGTCAACAGGAAGGCTTTATTGGTGCTGGACAGTGAAGTCTTGCAAGTCCACTGGTACTGGAAGCTGACAGCCTTGACAGCTCTGAACGCGTCTGTGCCGAGTTTCTTTCCTTTGTTGAGTTTAGTTACGTGCGTAACAAAATGTGTCCCTCTCTTATAGGATACTTTTTAGGAACAGAGACTATTGCTTTTAGTTAGCAGTGCTCTGATTTAGGGAAGAAGGTGAGATTTTGTCTCAGCACTGCCAGCAGCTGTTTTGATTGCACTGGGAAGCTGTTAGGATTTTAGGGCTTGACTTTGTGCGAGTGCTTAATGATGTGCTTGCTGTAAGTAGTCTCTTCAACCATTTGCAGATACCCTGGGTCTGTAGGCAGCACAGTTATTTTATTTCTCCATGCGGGCTGGTTGTCATGTTGCTGGTTGTATCTTGCCTTTGGTGGAAGCATCTTTTTTTTGTTCTTAATGGCAGGGTGATACTTACCCGCATGGTTTCCCCCAAAAATTTGTCTGGAGCCAACTTGGAGATCTGTTGTTGTGTTGGTACAATGTTGCTTCTGGTGAGTCTTACAACTGGGGCTGGAACATTTTACTGGCTTTCTACATGGTGAAAAATTCCTTTTCAATTAAAAGATGATTTTGGTGGGACTGTTTGCCATTAATTTTTTTTTTTTTTTTTTAAAGGGCAAACTATACTGGAGTTTTTAAATTTCTAGGCACTTTGGTGTCAAGCCAGTAATCTGACCACTTCTGCTTTTAAATTACATATGATCGGAAGAACGAAGGACTCCCTCTTGTCTTGAGTGTAAGTCGTTGTAAGGAAAAAAACCCTGCAGTTTTCCTATTTGTTTTAGTGGGTCCAGTTATTGAAGTGAGCTTTTGGTCCCACTCCCCGGAGTGATGGCTGGTGCTGTGCCTGCCAGAAAAATGCAGCCAACCCGAAGGACTTTGTCAAAGGGCAATATCACACCCCTCGTAAACAGCGTGTTCAAACAAATTATGGACATAATGCAGAAATTACTGGGTAAAATTCTCTGGCTGATGTTATGATTGCAGTTGTCCATCTGGCATTAAAAACCTATGAATCTGAGATGCAGATTCTGGTGGTTTGGCTCTTGCTATAAAAGGAAATCACGAGAAAACTTAGAGCAGAGTGAAGCCAATGTAATAAAATATAAATCTGCAGTTAATATAGTTTGTGAGTTCATTAAGTAGTGTGTATTTTCTTCCTCCAGTGGGCTATAAATAATAGGTACTGCTACAGCTTACACTCCACTGTAGCTGGTTTCCACTGATGAAAATGTTTCCAAGATTTCTGCCTGTGTGTTTTTTGTCCCAACTCAGTATAGTTAATTAATACAAAACATCTGCTCTCTGATGACTTTGATTTCTGTCAAGAGTTTAATTTTTTTATTTTATTTTGCTTTCTTGGGTTATTTTTGACTGTCACTTGTTGGAATGCCTTGGATTTATACTTTTTAAAGAAATGCTTGGCACAGCAGGGAAAACAGTTGGAAAATGAATGGTAACAATGCTGCAATAAAACTATTGAAGATTTATGAAGCAGGAAAACTTTGACTCATCGTGAGGAGTCCTCTGCAGCCATTGTGTCTTGGTAGTGCTGTGAACTCCAGGAGCACAGGAGGAAGGATGGGGAGGTATGTGCTGTAAAGAGAAACTAGCTCTGTTGATAGTGATGTCTTTGGCAGCTATACTCCCTGCCTTGGGAGAGGGGAGGAGAGCAGAGGTGTGAAGCTTGCTGAAAAGCCTGTGATGCTGTTCAGGAGACCTCCCAATGAGGGTTCGGTGCAAAGTACTGCTGTCGCATCTTGTAGTGCACCTACCTCGACCCCCATGCAGCAGAGTGTTTAACCTCATGTTTAATAGGCAGTGTGTGAGTATTCCCGTGAGAGACTTCTCTCAAGCATTTTAAATATAGTTGCTCCCACAAACTGTGAGTGTTGGGTTGGAGCTGGGGCTACCTTGATGTAGCTCTGATCCTTCCATTGGTGGCTACGTCCTGTGAAGTGCTGTGCAAAGGGGACCAGGAGCTGGGGAAGAATGTAGGAGCACTTGATTCACACCTTTTTTCATATAGTAGATCAGATTCAGGTTACCCAAAACGATGTTCAGATTCCTGTTCGATTCCCAAGAAATGTATTGAAGTAGAGTTTTGCTTCAGTTATTTAAACCAAAACATTTTGATTCAAATGTTAATTGTTTTAAAACATGCTACTTCAGAAATAATGTGGTGTTTTGAAGTATTTATGCAGGTTTTAATAAAGATTTCTTTACTCCTGTTTGTTTTGTAATGGAATCTGTAGTTACAGAGTATCGAGTTGGTCGAAGAGGATGTTCTTTTACTCCTGCTTTAAGTGTATTTCAGTGAAATAATAAAGATTTTTGTGGCTTTATAGATTCATGACATAAACTCCACAGCTTTTGCTGTCATGACCACCTTACCTGTTCTTGGGGGGTTTCTCAGGATAAACTTTGGTAGAGAGTGCCCTGTGGTAAGCCTTGGCTTGCAAATGATGCTGCTGATGAGCAGGACTACTCCAGTGTATACGAATTTATTGGAAATCAGCTCAAAGACCATGGCAACTCAGAACTGAGTTCAGTCTTCCGTATGCCTGCAGAGACTTTACCCTGGTGTGAGCAATGAAGTTATTTCTGCAAGATCCTTTGATGCTGATATGGCAGGAGGAGGTGTGGCTGATAGGATCAGAAATGCTCAGTGCTTTAGTCCTTTGGTGGGGGGGTTTTGTTTTCTTTTCTTGTTTTTTTTTTTTTTTCTTTTTTTTTTTTTTTCTTTTTTTTTTTTTTTTTTTTCCCCATTTGAAACTGCAGTGAAGAAAATGAAGCTGCTCCAGCTGCTTCTGCTCCAGACCAGAGCCAGGGGAGCCATCTTGCTTCAGTGATGTGACCAAAAAAATCCATGGATCAGCGTCTCCTGTTTCAGGCATTGTACCATCATGACAGACCTGTCCTGCTTTTGCCTGGGAAACCTAATGCTGCTACGTGGCACTGTTAGAGGTGGCTGTATCAGATGGGTTGTGCTGCTGTTGTGTGGACAGCAGTGTTGGTTTAGTTCCACACTGAATCCTATCAGCCCTGGGATTTCTTATGCTTCCTTTCAGCTGCAATCCTTGTGTAGCCATAGTGAAGCTGCTAAATGCTGCCTGTGTGTCTCCCTGTCAGAGATTCTCGAATGAAAAAGCACCGTTAATTCACCAAGTAGAGTTCAAGGCAAAGGTTTAGATCACTTCTGTTTTAATTGTAACTTGATTGCTCACCTGTAGTAGCCTGTCTGAGAACAAGAGTATATGCAAATTCCCCAGGCTATTATTCTGTATTAAAAAAAAATAAAAGGCGGAGGGGGAAGGTTGCGGTATGACTTTAGACTTAATCATCGTTTATCCTACCCTGAAGGCATGGAAGTTAATGATGATATAGATCTGTGTGGTTTTGTGTTCCCCTTGACTGAGCATTAGAAATAATTAGGGCTTGTGGGATGGATGCACTGATGGTGGAGATGATCAGAAAACATTTTTGAATGTGTATATGTGCCTCCTCCAAGTTTGCTGGCAAAGATACAGGTGCTAATAGTGTGCTTACAGTCTCTGAGGTTTCTTGCTTGTTCATTTAGACATAGCTAGCTGGTGCTGATGAGAAAGGAAGTGGGAATAAATGAGTTTTGTTATTTTGGAGGCTTTTAAAGTTAGGGGCCAAGCATAGTTGCTAGTGGTTTTTGGAGAGTTTTCTTCAGTGGGGTATACTCTTCTGTATCCCAAGGGCTGCTGAATACAGCTCTGGGTTATAGCCCTGAGGTATCTACAGCAGTGGACCTGGTCCAGGAGTCCCAAGCTATGCAGGAACCTGAAGTTCCTGAAGTATGGAAGCCTTAGTTTCCCATAGCCGGAGGTTTTTCTCATTTATCTCCTTCAGTGACCTAAGTGTAAGTGTTTGGGTTGGTTATTAGACAGCCATGGCACGCTGACAGTTGTCACAGGTTGGTTGGGGAGGAACTGGTTCTGCTGCACTGGAGAAGACCTCTGGTCTCTATTCCACTGTGGGTTGAACCAGAGACAGTTTCAGGGTTTTCTATTCAGGTGTGAAAAAGCTTCATCTCTTCCCAAGTTGAACGTGTTGAGTTACAGAAGCATCTGTGTGGGATGGTAGCAACCCTTTATCTAAAGACTCTGCTGAAAGAGTTTCCTCTGTGTTGTAAGCATGTACTTTACCTGCTGTTTCCCCACTGTTTCTTTCCCAACCTGGCCAATCTGCAGGTTTTTTGATGAAAGTCACTTTAACAAATACAATATTCCGACCAGGCTGGAAGGTAGCGGGAAAAGAAATGGTGCTGAGCCTACATGTACTTGTGTATTGATGCTCTGGTAGCATCTCCAGCAGTGCAGGGTGGGAAGGCTGACCGAGGGAGCATCCGGAAACTGTTGTTATCACTGGCATCCTGTGTGGAGAGCTCATGGAGCTAGGCCATTGGAGGAGCTGCTGGGCCACATTGTTGATGCAGACAGTCCCTTGGAGAAGGGATACTGGGATTCTGGCCTGGTTCGAGGTGGAATCAGGGTGAGCTTGGGACCCAGCAATGGTGCAAGTGAAGGACAGATGTACTGGGAATGACTGGGTGGGGTGGGGATGGGGAAGATGCAGATAATGTATCCAGATGGAGCAAAGGTAACTTGTGTTTATACCAAAATTTTGGGGGTTCTCAAAGCAAAACATTTCGGTCCTTAAAGCAATTTAGAGTCACTACTGGCTAAATATGTTCCCCAGAGCAGATCAACGCAATGCAGTGTTTTAGAAGACATACTGTGATGGGGTCTTCAAGGCTGTTTTGGGAACCTCTCTGGTCTCCAGAGCAGCCCAGACAGAGAGTGAGCTTGAAGTCGCCTTTGTGAATTTTGGGTTACTGTGTAATGTCTGTCTGAAGATGTATCCCATCTCTATTTTGCATATGCTCTATTCTATTAAAATAAGAGAAGAATTGAGTCTTTTCTAACTGGAGATTTAGCGTTCAGCTCTGCTGGCTGACTCACCGGCAGGAAAATTCCCACTGACTTGAGTAAGAGTTGAATGGGTTGTATTTTTTCATATGCAGAAAATTATTTTGAAATTGAACTTAATAACAGCAATTTAAAAATTGTTGTTGATACAACTAAATATTGTATTATGTTTCTATCATGTTCTTTTTCTGATGTTTGAATAAAAGCACTTTTTCTGCTTTTTTTTTTCCCCTTAATTAGGATATCATGAAGAAGTTTGTGACATCAAACACACTATCTAATTACATTCATTACTAGCAGTTTTAATTAAATTGTGTAATGTAGATCAATACTTGTTTTGCATCTATTGCAACTTAAGACAGGAATATGTTGTTCTGAGCCGTTTAATTACAGTGATTGTAATAGAAGGAGTTTGGATAAGCCTGCCATTTTCACAACTGCACTCCCTTCTCTTGCTTTTTAAAATACTATACAGCTGAACATATGACATGTTATTTATATATCTTTTTTTGAAGCGTATTTTAAGATCGCCTTTTTTATCCCATTAAAAAGAAAATGCATCGTGGTTCAGGAGCACTTGGATGCTTGAGTTCAGCTGGAGCAGGAGACCTTAATGAGCGTTATTTCTGTAGACTTCAAGAGGGGAAAGGCTGCCCATCACTGGCTGACACATCTGATGGTAGATGATAGCAATACGTTTATTTTTGTTAGATTGTGAGGTGGAGAGCTGCCTAATTGTATGTTTACTTACTGTGGATGTAGTTCAGTGTAGTCTTTGAGTATTGCTTCCACCAAATGTCCCGTAGTTTGGTAGTATTGCCAGCTCCCAACTGTTTTCTGTTTTGGCAGGAGAAAGCAATCTGGGCATGAAAACCCTGAGCTACTGAATGATTTTGCTCAACATTGCAAAAATATGCTTGCCCCAGAGAACATGTATATGCCTTATGATAGTGCGCTGAATTAATACTTGCATACGTTGTGAAAATACCTGGATAGACAAATCTTTTTTCAGTCTTTGATGCCGTAACTGAGAATTGATTTGATTTTTTTTTCCTACCTCAGAATTGTGTTTTTGTGTTTTGGGCTGGTTTTATGTACAAGGGACTACATTTGTCAGTGTTTAATACAGTACAATGACTAAGTCCAAATTGTCTTTAAACAGACTCAGATTGAAGTTGTCAATCTTCACTTTTTTTTTTTTTTTTTTTTTTTTAAAGGAGCATGCCTTTTAGTATAGTATACTTCTGGGTTTTCTTACTATGTCTCTCTAAATAGTGTAGTCCTGATATCTGAGGCATTTTAAATTTTGACTGTGGTGGCCTCCAGTGGGGTGATCTGGGCTGTAAGGAAGGGTCTGTATGCCTCCTAGGCATTTGCACTAGTATATTTGGCTGTGTGGAGGCAGCAGGTCAGCTTGATATGAGTACTAGAGGTGAGGGTTAAGATACTGGCATCCTTTATACCTGTGCGTGCAACCTGTTAGTTTCTCTTCTCTGGCAGTATTGAAGTACCTACATAATTGGTACTAAAGGAGTGAGTGCAAAGCTGCCTTCACCCATTTCAAGCTTATTCTTGGGCATCATGGGCTGCAAAGTATTGAAAGTCCAATTGTGAAAACGTCCAGTGAGTTTTTTAAAGAGCACGTAGGACAGAGATCAGGAATTGAAGACCTAGGGAAACCGCTTCATTTTCAGGAATGACATGAGTATATAAAAGTGCAGTATTAAGCAGGCAAATATACTGTGATAAGCAAAAGTGTGTCCTCTTAAAGAGAAGAAAAATGTGTGCTTTTTTTGGATGTCAGCTGTTGATTCAGAGAAAGTCTTTTAACTTGGACATTTAAAGCCTTGGGTATGAGAAGTGAAAGCTCAGTACCAGAAGCTGCTATAATTTTTCTTACCTGAGTTAATCTTGTGTAGATATGATTACTTTACACTTTTTACTCTGTTTCAGGTAATGTGAGGGGAAAAAAGTGTTATAACCTTGGAAATAGTTTTTTGCTGTTTAATGTAAATTGTTGATTGCTTATGACTTAAAGCTACTCCATTTTTTTTTTTTTTTTTGAGGCGGGAGGATCCCTTGGATATCTTACAAGGGAATTGGCAGAGTTGCAGAAAAATGTGGGAGAGGGAGAAAAGAATATATTCCTGATAGCAGCAATACTGTAGTACTTACACATAAAATACTTTAAAACTTGAATTAATAATAATCAGGAAACTTGGAATGTTATTTCTTCTTTCATGTTTGACTTAAGGGCCTGATTATGCTAAAACATAAGCCATCTTAGAAGAAATATGTGTGTAAATATACACAGATGTTTATGAGTGTATGTGTATCCCTATATGCTGTATGTCTTGTGTATAGCCAGAAACACACAGTGTGTGTTATGTGTTTATTCCCCCTCAAAGACTAGATCCTAAGACCATGAAGGATCTGGATCTTACAGTAGTTTAGTGCAATTGCAACTTGATTTCAGTAGCAGATCTCAAAGGAATAAAGCAATGCATATACAGAATTGTTTTCAGTGTATGGTCTCAGAGGAGTTATTGCATTGTTATTGTTTTACAAAAAAACAAGTTTCTTGGCTATTTATAAACAGACTGTTTATTGCAGTCACCCAAATCTTGAAATTATTACTGATGTTTGTAGTCCATCCATCTTCCTTAACAGTTTTTTCTCTTATTTTCAGTGAATTTACTGGACTCACGCACAGTGATGGGAGATCTAGGATGGATAGCCTACCCAAAAAATGGGGTAAGTTCACGATGTTGTTTGTGTTCTCACAAATTATACTAACTGTTTCCATTCAGAAAGTAGGTTTAAAAACTCCCTGGAGTGATTTGTCACCAATGGAGGGGAAAAAAATAAAACAAAACAACAAGCTGTGACTGGAAAAATGGAGCAGCGTGGCTAGGGAATTGATTTATTTATGCAGTAGATCCAGCCACAAGCATGGAAAAAAACAAAACAAAACCAAAAAACATGAGTCAGCCCCCACATTCTTCTCCTCACCAAAAAAACCCATGAGGTTATAAATTTTTTTTACAATTATAGATTCCTGTTCTTTTATTGAGCCTTTGGGGTAAATGTACAACACAATTTTTGTAGACATTTTCTTCTGGGACGTAACTGTTAACTTGAAATGAATAGGGCTGTTCAGAAACACTTTTTAGGCTTGTATTAAAATTCTGGGAGCTGATAACACTGGAATGGGAGCTGAGTTTTAAGCATCTTGAAGAGCCTCTGTCCGTACCATTTACTATACTGAGAACTGAAAGACCCTGGCCTCCTAGTTTGATACCTGAAATAAGTGTTGGAGTTCACGTGCATTAATATCCTCCAGTGTGTGTGACTGGCCTGACTGCATTGTATGAGTTGTCATTGCTGTGGCTTTTGGTCTTTAATTTGGCTGGGGCATCCTCAGTGCAGTACTGCAACAGAGCTTTGGTACCATCTTGAAAGGCTAACTTCTGCATGGTGTTGAGTATTCCTGTCAGTTCTCTGGAGCCATGAGTGTTTTTGTGAGGTGAACATGACTGAGCCCTCCAACAGAGTAGCTCTCAGGAATGTGTTACTCCAGAGCTTGTTGTTAAAGTGGTCTGCAGAATCATCTTGGACTCCAGTTTGCCATAAAAATTGTGGCCATGTTCATATAAAATGCAACCATCCCTGCATATGTAAATCTGGGTTTCCATATATGCTGTGTAGATGAAAGATTGTAGAAATGGCAGCCTCATTCAGATGAGCTGCGTGCTTGGAGACATGGGTTATGGTAGGGATATAAAAGCTACACGGGGAGCCGAGTTTATCCTCAACTCAGTTCAAGATCCAATCCTATTGTGGTCAGAGTTTAGAACAATATTTTTTCTCTATTGATTTAAATGGACGAAACTTGCTCCCCTTCCATGTGTGGAGATCAGAATAGCCAGTGTCACACATGCTGGCAAAGTAATGTGTTGATGCTATGGCACACCATAAAGATGCCAGTGTCCGTTTCTTCATGGAAGATTTTTTCTTTTTTTAACATCATTTGGTATGGTGTAAAGCACAGTTGCTGTATATTCCAGTGTCCTTATATCAGTAGAGAAATAACTAGGTCTGAAGAGTTGAGAAGGTTCCTGGGTGTACATATGTAAATGAGTAAATGAAAAGCTTAAATGTACTACTTGGAAGCCTTAGTTGTGTTTCAAGAAACCATTAGAGAAACCTTTCTATATTTACAAGCTTAGTTTCCAAACAGCAGCTGGAAGAGCACTCATGAATGCCAAAGTAATGGTTACTGCTTGAAAAGGGAGGATTTTTTCCTTAAATTAACTTCCACAAATAAAAAGTGAATCAGGTAGTTGGTTTTTGAATTTCCAGAAATCTCATCTTAATCTTCTTTGTTTTCATGGGACACCATAAAAATTCATGAGGTTAGCCCAATTGTCTCTTTCTTGGATTGATAAATTTGCATGATTTTAAAAGTACTGGGAAAGGTCTTTCCAGACTTACTTCTCTAACCTCTTAACTGCTTTGCAATCAGCTATTCTGCAGTCATGCTCTGTTTGCTTAATTTTTTAAAAAAGATCTACCTTGTATAAATATTTTAAGTAACTCTTACTTTAGGATTTGATTTTTGGAAAAGGAGGGAGCTTTAATTGATACCAGAGGTATGCAAGTTGCTCTTTTTGAGGTATTCTCATAGAAATTTGTTATCTTAGGATGTCCTCTTAGGGAAAATTTTGGAAGGTCTCTGTCTGCAGAGGCCCCATCAAAAAAAGGAGCAGAAATGTTATAAAGTGTTACACTTTGCAACACTATAGTGTGTAGGTACAGACCATGTGCTAAAGTAAGTTTTTGGATGATTACTGATGTATTTTATTATTGCTATGAACAGTATCCTGTAGAGCCTAGTCATTCTTCAAGTACTTGGTAGAAATTTCGGTGGTGGTACAGCTCCAACTGAAGATATGTTCCCTTTTGAAGCAGCTTTCAACTTTTGTAATGTTACTGCTTTTCCATTTGATTTTATTGTGAATCTTAAGGAAACTTAGTATTTTTCCTAGAATCACATTTTCTAGAAATAGGAGATTGCACCAAGTCACAAGCTGCTGTTAAAGTCATTGTAGTTGTATGGTAGTGCCCGAGAGAAGTTATCTGTGTATCACAAAGGCTCAAGCTGGTAAGTTTTGAAAACAGATTTCTACATTTATTTAAAAAACAGAACAAAAAAAAAAAAAACCAACCCAAACCAGACACAATGCCATCTTCCTCTTTCCCCTGCCTAAAATATCTCTGACAAAAAACAACGCCAAAAAATGCCACCAAATAACCCACCATAACAGTGGGGGTAAGAGGACCAGTCAAGCCAAAGGAGATTGCTTTTGACAGATCCACTGTAGGTGTCAGTTCAAACTTTTACTATAGCTGAGTGCTGTAGTAATTTTTCTGTATTTACATACATGTGTGTTTTAAGACATTCCATGTTCTGGGAAGATCCAGCTGCCCTCATTTAGCCTGTTGCTCACCTCATTTTTACTGAACACAATGGGAAAATGTGATTTGTGTCCACTGCTAAACAGTGTACATTGGGTCATCTAGTGAGTAATTGGGGTTTAGGTCAAAGGAGAGGAGCACTTTAGCCAAGGGTTGCCTCTGCAGACCTTTGTCTAGTTAAATGCTTATTTGGTACAGGTTTTGGTAAGTGTGAAATATCCTTGCAGTCTGAGTGGCCTTCATTTTCCCCATGTACGAAGAAGGTAAGAAAAATCCCCTTCACAGATTCACAGAATGGTTGGGGTTGGAAGGGACCTTCAGAGGTAATCCAGTCTATTCTCCTTGGTGAAGCAGTTCACCTAGAACTGGTTGGACAGGAGCATGTCCATGTGGGTTTTGAATATCTCAGGAGAAGGAGACTTCACAGCCTCTCTGGGCAGCCTGTTCCAGTGCTCTGTCACCCCCACAGTGCATAATAAATCTTTGCAGCTTCTGCATCTTGCAGCAGTAATGCAGTTGTCTGTTAAACCTGCAGTTACATCCGCTAGACTGTGAGTGAAGTCCTTGTGAGTTCTCCATGACCACGGAGCTCAGAAAAGGTACTCTCCCTTCCAGTGGAGAGTAGCCAGCATGGACATGCTGCCCCTTACGCAGTTCAACAAATTGATCCTGTTATTACATGCCAAATGGATAATTTGTACTTTGCAGCTCATGTAAGTTTACTTTAGCTTGAAGGAGGTTATTTGAGTTACCAGAGGCTGTATCAGGAGAGTCTGATCCCTCTTATGTAGAAGAAAGCCCTCCAAGCGTATCGACAAAACCAGTCCAGTGTGGTGTGGGTATTTTTTATTTTTTTTTTTAATTTTTTTTTTATTAATTAAAGACTATACTTGTACAGCAGGTCTGCAAGCTTCTTTTACCTTTGGATTTCTTCCTGACATGCTGCTTAGGATTACCCAAACTTGGCACATCAGAGACTTACAAGTGCATCTATATGCCTGTGGCACCAGCTAACTGACCTACAAAAACTGCCTGCACTTTTTTATTATATGGAAACTCACAGAAGTAGGAGCAATGTTAGGTGCTATGAGAGAAATAGCTGGGTCAGGCAGTGTTTGTATTCTGTATTGCCTCCTCTTCTCCCTGATTTGGCAGGAAACTCTGTGATGCATTTTGACCCCCTGCAAAGCCGTAGCAGGAGGAAAAGGTACAAAGGCACCCACTCTGTAAACATGTGCTGTTCAGTCTGATTTGGTCTGGCCAAGTAAAACTCAACCACTTTTAACACTATCCAAATAATTGCAGAAGTTGTTGTTTAAACATTTTCTTTTAGCTGGCTTTATTTATTCAGTGATAATATCTGATTTTTGTTTCAGTGGCTAAAATATCACTGATTTACTTGTTTCAGACCCTCACTCCTTTCAAGGTTTATTTTAAAACTTATTCCTTTACAGGTCTGAAGTATTCTTTTTCTTTACAAATTGGAGCACCAAACACCTGCTTTGCTTTTGTGTAATGGATCCTCTCCCATCTTCTCTACCTCCTGTTGTTTTCTCTGACCTTCCTGTAGCACAGAACAGGAAAGCCTCTGTGGTCCTTGGGGTATTGTCTGTGTGCTCTTGCTCATGGCACAACTCCATGTGCTGGGATTCTTTTTTTAGGCTCAGACAGGAAAATAAACATGTACTAAGGAACCTCATTCTGTAGAGGTGTTCATAATTGTTTATTCATTGCAGAAAATAAGAGCTAGCTGACTTGTTGCAAGAGGGAAAGCAATTGCCCCTGCTTTTGGTGGTTAATAAGGTCAAATACCAAAAGATGGGGGATATATTCAGTCAGATTGATTCTGCAAGTTGCTTCTCACTTATGTAGGACATTGATGGGTTTGAATATTTATTTTTTTTTCTTGCAAGCAGCACTTTTGACTCAGTCTTTTGAGGACAGGTACCTGCCCTAGGGTGCCTCTTTGAAGTTAGAAATAATGGTGATTTAGATTACTCAGCATGGTTTGTGAATAGATTCATGTTGTTTTCTGTTGATCTTAGTTCAGATACAGATTTTATACAGGAATCCTGCATTGGAGGCAGTATTTGCTCTCAGGGATAGAAATAAAATACAGCGTGAGTGATAGAGGGTAGTGAAAGGAGAAGGAGGATTCTTGGCACCATTGAGCTGTGTTATGTAGCTATGATTATAATTGGCATTTTCAGGGCAGTACTTCTGGCAGCCTGTGGTTTTTTTCCTGGAAATGTTGCTGCTCAGCTACAACCAGTGTAGAAGAGGAGTCTGGGGGATATGCTAACATGGCAAGAATGTGATTCATACTGCAGCAGGGAGTATGATGGAAATAAGTGATACCTGAGTAGGTGAAAAAATGTATTAATGACACCTTAAAAACCTGCTATTTGGCTGCTTTGTTTATATGTACGTGCTTTTGTGCATGCCCAGGTTAGTGAGAAACATTGCACATTTAAGTAAACAAAGTAATCCAAACCAAGCAGTACTTAACATTTTCTGTTATATACAGAATAATTTTATTTTAATAATTTGGGGGATGATGTTGAGTTTAATAGAGTTGGAATTTATGGGAGGTTTTTTTTTCCCACTAGGATTCCTTAACGTAAAACACAGAATTGTTATGTATATATAAACTTCTGTCTTTTGTGACCTGTTCCCTGGTTCTTCATGTTCTTACATGGTTATTTTTGCTCATATGGGGCCAGGATAAAGTATTTTCTTTTGTTTATGCTGCTTGTTTTACTGTGGCAGAATGATTCATGTGTGCTTGTATTGTATAGTGTAATTATCACAAAATAGCTTGGGCTTGGGGTCTGAAAAGACATCAGAAGTTAATAATGCAGTTGTGCAAGGCTCTTGTTATTATTGAACTAAACTGTGTTTTAAAGCAGTGCTGAGTTCACGTTTCAAATTCTGAGAGCTCCAGAGTGAGACTGAAGGTGCCGAAGTTAATGGGAGTAGAATTCGGCCAGCTGACTGCTATTCAAATTGGTGGGTTTCCCTGGTGAGTTGGTGGACTTGCCAGTGCTTGTAGAGCTGTGTTTGTTTTACAGAACTTGAATGTGTCAATCAAAATCTGAAGACATCAGCTCTGCAACAGATAGGTATGTCTAGTGTGGAAAGGCTGATGGAGTTGTGTGTGTAGCATAGAGTACTGGACTGGCCCACAAGCACATTGAGAAGAAAGGAATAACCTCTTGCCCAGGCTGGCGATGAGTAGTACAAGAAAAACGGGATTTGTTTCAGCTAAGCTGATTTAGGTTAAGTGTGATGGAAAGGACTTTGTACTGGTGCATCTCTGGGGCAGGTGTGGGGTTTCTTTCACAGGATGACTCTGACAGCAGGTCAAAACATCATCTCTGCTACTCTGGACGAGTAGAGGTCATCTCTTCTGGAGGAACAAACCAGATGACCTGTTTTGGCTTTTCCAGCCCTACATCTTAAGCCCTGCTCTCTGAAAGCTTGACAATCTAGGGTGAGAGCTGGTTTTATGTCT
>VZRU01021332.1:88491-107952 GCA_013398155.1 Pedionomus torquatus | reverse complement strand
TTTTTTTTTTTTTTTTTAAATTCTTTTTCCCCCTGCTTATAAACCACATCACTGTTACTCATTCAACACCATGTATTTAAGATCTACTCCTCTGATGCCTGCAATAGATTAGCTATTGTATGTAGCTGTTTCTGAACAGTAGCACCTCATGCTAGACAGCAGTTCTCACTGAATACCCTCACCACTTTATTCGTGTCCTTTCACATATCTTCTTTCTCATTAGAAGTTGAATCTTCTCGCTCTATTTGAGAATGCTCTTAAACTTGTTGTACTGGACTCTCAGGTAGTTGCCTTTTGGTTTGTATGCTGTTGACAGGAATCAAGGCTTTATTTGGGAGCCGCATCTGGCAAGTCATAGTTCTATTAAAGGAGATCTAAAATGTCTAGAGTATTCTGAGGTACTGTAAAATAAATTAATACTAGTAAGATTAAGAATAAAGCAAATCTTTATCTCAGCTAGAAGTGTATTACTGGAATAATACATTACCATCCTAGTCTTGAATATCCACCATAGAAGAAATGAAGGCTGATCCTTCAGTATATCGTTTCGTAAATACGGTTGTCAGCATTAAGTTCTTCCATACAGGTTCATTGGGCAAACGTTAATCTCCTTTCATGCTAAAAAGTCCTTTTTTTCTCTAGCGTCTAGGAATTATGTTTGGGGATAAAAGAGCTTTTAAGAGCTTTATCTTTTAAAACCATTGTTTTCTCTGTTACTTTTGTGCCAATTTCAAAAATACTGGTATCCAACAGAAACTGTTCAATTAAAATATATAAATGTAGTATTGTCATGGAGAATCTGAAACTTTGCAGAATAAAGCATTATTATTACAGTATGCATATACAACAGCCCAGGGTTTATAAAACAAGCGTTGGGATTTTTTAGCTTATGTTAATGAATTTTTGTAGTATATTACTTACTACTTCATATGCTAAATATATGTATCAGTGGATCACTTTTCACTTAATGGCATAAGCCTTTTTTTTAGACTTGAAATGCGCCGGCCTTACTCTTGCCCCATTTGACAGCAATTATTTGTATTCAGGTTAATTCAAGACTGCAGTTCTGATCGATTTATTTAGTAATAATCAAGGAAAGTTGGTTTTCTTTTTGTTACTTGTTCAATAAAGCCAGCTCAAAAGCCCCATGAAGCAAAATGAATGCTAATTTCAAAAAGGGAAACAAAAATGGTAGTTTTGTTTAGAAGATTTTAAAAGCAAAATTCCTTAAAGTAGTGTTAAAATAGAAGCTGCTGCGTTGTTTGTATGACAGCAGTTGCTTCGTGTATTGCACAGTGAATGAAGACAAAAAATTAGAGGGCTTTTGTGAAGATCTGTCACCTAGCTTAAAACCAATGAAGAGAGCTTTTTGAATGACTTTACTGCATATTTTACTGCAAGTTCTCATATGTGGCTATTTGGGAAGTCATTCAGCAGTTGAATGTCTAGGACTGTTAGAACAAACTTTCATCTATTTTTCAAGTTATTAATGGGAATGGTTCAGGATCTTCAGAGATTGGATATGGGAGCTCTCTGTTTACTTGTCCTGGTCACAAAGACGGGGTGTTTTTCAGTAATTGAACACTATGTGCACGTACAAAAGGAGAGGGTGGGACTGAGTTTTTGGTTAGTGAAAAAAATGCTAGTATTTTAGTTGGAAGTTCTTTTTGCCTCATAATACTTGGTTTTAGTCTTACTTTATTGTAAGATGAGTTCATTTTGGGGAAAAAAGCATGCTGTGCTATTTGATTTAGTGTGTTTGAGTAAAGCAAGCAGTAATCATGCGGTCTGATGGCTTTAATATTGAAAATACCATAGCAAAATACATCAGAGAGGTGATTCTGCTGCTTTCCTCTGCTCTGGTGAAACTCCCTCTGGAGTACTGTGTGCAGGTCTGGAGCCCTCAATATAGGGAGGATATGGACCTGTTGGAGAGAGTCCAGAGGAGGGCCACGAAGATGATCAGGGGGCTGGAGCACCTCTGCTACGAGGATAGGTTGAGGGAGCTGGGGTTGTTCAGTCTGGAGAAGAGGAGGCTCCAAGGAGACCTAATCACATCCTTTCAGTACCTGAAGGGGGCCTACAGAAAGGTTGGGGAGGGGCTGTTTACAAAGGCTCTCAGTGATAGTATGAGGGGCAATGGTTTTAAGTTGGAGAAGAGCAGATTTAGGTTGGATATTAGAAACAGATTCTGTACTATGAGGGTGGTGTAACACTGGAACAGGTTGCCCAGGGAGGTGGTTGAGGCCCCTTCCCTGGAGATATTCAAGGTGAGGCTCAATGAGGCCTTGGGCAACTTGGTCTAGTTGGGGGTGTCCCTGCCACTGCGGGGAGGTTGGACTAGATGACCTTTGGAGGTCCCTTTTGGCTTGGATGATTCTATGATTCAGTACCAGGAGTACATATGGATGCAGATGCATCCTTTCAGGGGTTGTGTGTTAACTCTTCTCCAAAGAAAAGTGGTAGCTCATCTCAACAGCTTCTAGGCTCTTCAGAACAGGAGTGATGAAGCAATTTTGAAGGGAACAAGGTGACACCTGGCTATCAGTCATCTCTGCATTACTGCTGTGGCATTGTTTTCTGCCAAGCTACCGTAACGATGGCAGCTGTACGATTATCTGTACACCATGGGCTAAACAGTGGCTGCTGCTTCCCTGCCTGGTCAGAGGGTTTGGGGTGGGGAAAAAAACACAACAAAACAACCAACCCCAAACCCCTCCACAAAATAAAGACCCAGCCATCTGGTGGGGAAGTTGTAAGCATAAGGGAGAGGTAGAAAGCAGTTATTTTTTCTGTGTGTAATGGGAAAGTACTGTTCCTTATTTCTATTTCAAGATGGTTTACTGAAAACAGATCAATGATGTAGCCATGGTTTAGCATTAGGAGTGAAAAATGCTTGCATGTTAGTTTGATCTTCATCTCCCTCTGTGTGATCTTAGTAAGAAATAATTCACACATGAGTTATCAGATAGCAGTGGGGGGACAGGATCCGACCTTGAGGGTTGGCAGGAAGCAGATGCCCCAAGAAGAGTGAGGGCTGTGCATCAGCACGTTGATGGAGAAGGGCAAGGAATTGCCTGCTGAGCTGGGCACCTCTGGGCAGCTCCCAGGAGGGGAGTAGTGATGGCAAGGAGCAGAGGTTGCTGATAACTTGCTAGAAACTGCATCTGTCAGACCAGGCTAAAACACCCCCAGCACAGCCCTTGATTTTCCTCCTTTTGCTGCTTTACAAGAAGAAAAGTATTATTAGATAACCTCATTTTTGCCAAAATGCTCTAACAAGCATTTAACTTGTATGTTCTTATTATTTCTCTTTGTGTCATTTACTTCAAGTGCCAGGTCACTTCTATGATTATACTAAATTCTTAGAATAATTTGATTTTTTTCTACTTTTCATCTTAAGCAGGTGTGTTTAAATTGTTAAAACACTTACCATTCATAAAGCCTACTTCCACTTTATGACTGCGCATCTTATTATTTTAGGTATATATGAACTACCTATATATTGAAGCATAGAAAATAGTGTCCTGTAAATCTGTAACTGTGCTAAAATAAGATACACATCTTTACAGGCTTCTGGTTTGTTTCTGTGGATAATTGCCCTCCTTCTGTTGCTTTCTTTCAGTATCAAAGACGAGAACTTTTGGCTCGGAAGTGAGGAAAGGACTGAGATTTTTTTGCTGCAAAAATTCTTATCTGAGTTCAGCAAAAGTACTTTGGGGCAAGTGACCTGGCCCTCATTTTCAAAGGTCTTCCTGTATCAACAATGATTCTTCTGATGTATTGACATTCCATAATACTGTGCAAAAGATGCAGTTGGCAGAAGAAGATAGTGTGGAGTATTTCTTGATTGGAGATTATGTTGTACACTGGTCCATTTCCTGTCCTGTTCTGGTTGTGAGGAAGAGCTGCAGGTTTGGCAGTGTTCAGGTCAGCCTCTCCCCTTCCTTGTCTTTGGCTGTGAGATGGACCAAGAACTGGTGAGTGAGAGCAAGGTGGGAGAGGAGGTGAGGATGGACTTTGTAATTTAAATATCTACTTATTGAAAGTGATCTTTCAAAATTAATTTATAGTTCAGATAGCAAAAATGTGGCGCTTGGTCTTTTCAGAAAACTTGGGGGTAGTCAGTTTTGTTTTATTTCAGCCTTATTTTTTTTCAAAAATTGGGAAGATTCACACTTGAGCTTTGCCTTGGTTTCAGACTTCCAGCCTGTTTGACTGGGAAGCTGTTGGAGTTCCTGGCAAGACATAATTTTAAGCAGTGTTGGAAATCGTAGGCCACTGACTGTTTTATTTGGTTGCAATACAAATGTATAGTAAGCCAGTAAATCGTTGCCAGCATTGTGATTACAAATCATTACAATAATGCGAGATTATTCAGTTTGTCCCAAATCCTTCTAGACTACACAATTAGTTGTAACCACAAGTATAATCCTGTGAGATAAAGTCACTTCATTATGCAGTCTCCTTTTGGTTTACTGTTGCTTTATTTTGATGCCAGATTAACTGCACAGGAACATTCAGTTACTCAATTTCAGTGGCAGCATATCTGCTTTTTGTGTTGCTGCTAATTCTGGAGTTCATTTTACATCCTGAAAAGTATGGATATTGATTAATAGGTGGGCAAGGCCCTGATGATTTCAGTTTTAGCACTGGGAAAATCAGGCTAAAAATGAAGTTTTAGAAAAGAATTGCTAGGTAGGAATAACTATAGATGTCTTGTCATGCGATCAGAAAATAAGTAAGTTGTGGTTCTTGATAAGTGGTGTTAAGTGAGGGTGTAGGTGACTGAGCAATCTGGTGCCTCCCCGCACAAGCAGCGGCTGTGGTGGCTCTGCTGCAGAATTAGTGAGGCAGAGTACAGCTGCTGAACAGGAATGTAATGAATAATAGTTGACTTGGAAATGGATTTCAGGCCACATCAAATATTTTTTCAGGTTCAGATATCCATCTCCTTTTTTGCAGTATTTGTTGTCTTTTCTTGATGTTAGATGTCATGATACTTCCAGTGCAAAGGAAACGGCAGTGGGTTAAGAACTTGTGACTGTTGGCCAGAGGCCAGAGATTCGGTGTCAGAGTAATTCAGAAGAATACCAAGTGTATTGAACTGTCAAATGTCTTTAGCCCCCGGGAATTTGGTTATGGTGCTGCCTGTATAATGTTTGTAAAAGGCTTTTGCTGTGAACGTGTTGGACAGAAAGCTGAGAATCTTAAGCAGCCCTTGCTTGGTGGTGGCAAAGCTGTTTTATATGCTTCTAGCCCAGGTAGACTTTTTTGGACTCCTCTGTTCCCTGCCCCTTTTGAGCACAAGCAGTACTTCTGAGGTTTTTTGTTTGCAAAGTTAATTCCACCAGTGCTAATTTGGGATGTGTTCCCCTAAAACTGCTGTTTGTAGAGGCTGACTTGGCTGAAACTAGATTTGCAGAAGTCCCTGTACAGGTGTACAACACCTCCAGGTGTTGCAGAGGGTCTTTGATTAAAGCCAGATTCTTGTTTGAACTTTTTTGTATGAGATGGACTTTTTCCCCTGGTATGTCTGTCCCTGCCGAAACACCACGTAGTGTCCCTGTTGGTCAAGGATAAAGCAAGTAACTGAGACTCAAAATAGGTGCTAGTGCCATGGGTGTCCTGTGTTTTCTTTAACTGGGAATGAACCTAACTTAGCAATGTCTTGATTGTTGGCCTTTAAAAAACAGACTGTTGTCTTTCTTTTTTTTCTAACCTTTGTTTTGTCTATTCAAAAATAAAGCAAGAAAGAGAGAAAAAAGAGTGAAAACAACTTTTTCACACACAATGTTGTGACCAAAGCTAGTACTTGGCAAATTTCCTTTCTTCTCTGCTCTGCACAGTTTTAAATCTGAGAACTGAACTAGTGTTCTCCCGTATTACAGCAAATACGTAAGTAATCAAAATGATATTAAGAAAGTAAGTTGGGCAACTCCCCGCTGTTCAAATATGTTAATTTTAAATCATTGACATTCTAGACATACTGTTTCTTACAGAGTCATAGTTTCCTTGCTGATGGAGTAAAACAACTGATAAAAAAGCACAGCACTGTTTCCTAGTTCACATTATTTAAAAATAAGAGCAGATTTGTGAATATGTGAGCTGAGGTCAATGGTGTTGTACCTTCACAGAATTTAAGGCCAGTGGGGCTGTTAACATTGTATAGTTGAATCTCCTGTGGTACGTACAGTGTAGAAACTTCTTGCAGCAGGTCTGTAGCCTTGATTTGACCTACAGTGCATCTTCTGGACAGGGATTTCTTCTTATTCTTCCTCAAGTTGATGAGTCCACCCCTATCCCTTTGTATCTTGTGCCAAGAGCAAGCTGTCTTTGTTATAAGACAAACTAATCTTTCCAACTTGAATTCAGCAGTTTTCAGTCAATTGATGTTGCTATGCCTTCTCTTGCTAACTTTACAGGTATATACTAGTCATCTCTCTCTTCCCCACGCTCTGTTTTAGGTGAATAAAGGACACAAGGAAATTAGCCACATCCCAGCCTTCTCTTTGTGTGGTGAGTTTCGTTAAACAGATTTTTGTGCTGTAAAGTAGGTTTTTGATCTCTCTCAAGTAGCTGTGGACTCATTTTTTTCTGGGTTCTTCACAATTTATTGTAGCTGAAGTGCTGCCATTTGAAATGAAAGGAGCTTCTTGGAAGTGGTCTTAGTAAGGTGTGTTGCATTATCTTTTTGTTTCCTCTGTGAGGCAAACGGATCCTAAGGAGAAGAAAATCATCCCTTGTGGTAGAAGCCAGGCAGAAGTGAAGAGGGAATTTTAGTGACTGCTCAGCTGGATGCTGTGGCAGGAAGTAGTTAGGGTACAATGCCAAACGACCTGAAAATGTACTAGAGCTGTGCTAAAGCCTCTCCCATCAGTTGATCTGGGCACTTGGTTATATGCTAAGTAGAATCCATGGAAGTTGGATGTGCTAATACATGTGCATCATGTGTATCGTTTCTATTGGAAAGATAGAACCCTGCAGCCTTCTAAAGCCCTAGGAAAGGTTGGATTCAACCACGGCTCAGCATCAGCTCTGGTGCAAGTAATAGATTCATGCCTACAAAGCCAAATGCAAAACATTTCAGGACTCTGCATCCTTGAGCAGAGGAAACTGCACTGGAATCATCTGTGTTCTTGGGTGGTCTGTCTCTGCTTCAGTCCACACAAATAGAGAAACTCCCCTTAGGTGTGTATGAGTGCTAGTGTTCTTTTAAGTCTCCCACCCAAGGCTAAGGGAAGCTGTGGAGATGCAACAACGGGTTTTTGTGTCCTTCCCCTAAATGACTTATTCCTTTGCATAGTATGAATTTTTTTTCACTTACTATTTTATTCGCTTACTATTTTAAGACTATTTTCTTGTGTCTGCACAATAATTTATGGATTAGAGCACACATTATTAGAAAGCTTTAGGTATTATGCACTATGGGCCAACTTTTCAAAGTCAGAATGCCATTTCTTCAGCTGTTTGACTTAACAGTGGGTATGTGTTTTGGTAAAAAGAATGATGTCAATTAACTACATAAGCTGTAGAAGTGCTGTTTCCTATACTAATTAGTTCTTCCTCTGAGAATCGCACTTTTAATTTATCTTTTAAAGTGCATTCATTCATCCTTTTCCTTTCAAACTTCAACACTTAGTGAACTATGCATCTAGTTTCACTGGAAGGGCGTGAAGCTGAGGAGACAGATTGAAGGGGGATTGATTTTTATGGTTTAACTGCTACATAATGATGAAATTGCGTTTGTAATTTCATGTTTGTGTGAAGTGGTCAATCATTTTGCAGAGTGAGTGTAAGGCCTAGAATAAGGCTGGATAAGTATCTATAATTTCTGTTCCGAGTAGTGCCTTTCTTTCTGGGGACTCCTGGGAGCACTTAAATTTATTTTTTTTTTTAAATCAGAAATTCAGGCCACAAACAAGGCCTAGTTGTAAAATGGTGTTGCTGCAGTTCAGTCATGTCATGTCCATAAGCTGTATGAAAGTGAGTGAAGCTTACATTCAGGGGGGCTTGCTTTCAAAGTTTTTCTTCCATATGCAAGTCCAAGGGAGGTCCTTGCTTGTAGTTTTCTGAGTGGCCCTGTGCCACTTTCCTAGCCTTAGCATGTTGATGTTCAGTGGGTTCTTCAGTGGTTGTCAGATGCTGAAGACAGCATGAAGTAGCAGGAGGTTGCAGGTGAGGAAAAATAGCCTATGAGGTATGGAACCTCTCCTGAAATTTATCCTTTCTATGATGGTTAGAATACAGGACGTCCATCATAAACAAATGAGCACATCCATATTTCTTCAATTCCAGATTTAAGGGGACATTGAGGTCCATCTCTGTCTGACACATTTACAATCTTGTAGTGCTGGTGCCATATTTAAATAGTAATGTCAGCCTGATGCAGTGGGAATTAAATCCCATAGAATAAAAAGTAACTAAAAGTTGCATTATGTTGTGGAATAAGCATAACAAGCATCTACATGTATAATTTATTACCTGTAGTGGGTAAGTCCATAACATCATAACAGTCATAATATACTCATTCTGTTCGTTCATTTTTAGACCTTAGCGTACTGATTCAGACCTTAACTGAAATTGAATATACAATCAATGTGAGGCATTTTATGCTGGTTTAATAATGTAAGCCTGCTGAGGATCTTTAATTAAATAATTACTCTTTGTTCAGTCAAGATAGATTGCTTCACTATAGGGATTGTGGGGAAGAAAATGCAAAATCTGCCCTGAACTGATCATGTTTTAGCTGCTTACTGTAATCCTGCGTAAGTGATAGCCATTGTCATGCAAAGCAGGGAGAGCAACCCAAAACTGGGAGAAAATTGTACTAGATATTAAAAATGTAATGCCTAATTCTGGTTTGATCAAAGAAAAGCATGCTAAAACCCAATTTAGGGGTGCTGTGAACAAAGTTACAGTTGTCGGACAAATGGGAAGAGCAGATTTTATTTTTTTACAGGGTTTAGCTTTAACAGCTTGCTTGGTTATGGTGACAGTTGTAAGGTGCTAAAGATGTAGGGAACAAGAAAATCTGGGTTTCGGTTTTCTTACCAGTAACCTCATGCATTGGAAGTGCAAGAAACCCATTTGGTGTGGGCGCTCCTTTTTGTAGCATCACCCAAGGCTGTCATCATATGGCCACTGCTGCCACGGCATGCTATTAATGCAACTCACGGTGGCTGGACTGAGAGGACTCCAGTGTTTATTAGGGGAATATAATCATTTAAGCCCGAATAAGCTTCAAAGCTCTAATGTGGCTGTCTGGCCAACAGAAACGAGATGTAAATTTGTGCTGAATAGCAACTGATTAGAGAAAGATGATTAATGCAAGATTTAAAATTGATTTATGGGTGCAGTTGTCAAGACCTAAGCCATAAATGTAATACTATCTCTGAAAAGCTTTGGATAGATTAGAGATAAGGGAACAGAGGCAAAATAATGCATTTTGAAGGGTCTGATATGGTGTATAGGCCATCTATAATATAGTCAAATTTGGTATATGCTTGAGAGGTTAGGCTTTACCAGCACAGCACATGGATAATCGTATCACTTTACCTGAAATATTAGAAAACCAAGAAGTTTTATCTGGTTTATTTTCATTAAATGCACTTTTTTTTTGATCAAGTACTTGTTCTCTTTTACTGGAAACTCTAAAAAAAAAAATAAAAATGTTTCCTCCCTTTCATGAAATTAGTTAATGACAATGATAACAATTAAAGATTTAGTTTAGTTTTTGCAATTTTTTAATGCTGCAAGCATTAAAAATAAGCCAAATTAGTTTCATTCCAGCTGCAATAAGCAGAAATAAATCTTGATTTATTCAAGTATTAGGACAATAAATTCACAAGGAAAACTTCCTTTTTGCTTTTGAAAATTGTTCTGTGATCCTCATGGTATCATCAAATGATGAGCAACATGAACAATATCCCAAAAGCTTTGAAAGTTGAAGCATTTGGTTATAAACCTAAAATGTATGTCATACTGTGATTTCTGAAAATCTGGCTCTGCCAGTCTTTGAGCGTTAAAGTGATTGGTGTCAACACTGTTTGTTATGGCATTTGTTAAATTGTTCTGCAATGAGTGTTACATTAAGCAGCAAAAAATGATTTAATGGTATTGTGTTTCCTTATTACCTCTTTCATGCTCATCTCCGTTGTCTTACTCTCAATTGCTGGACTGTGGTTTGAAATGGATATCTTAATTCAGATGTACAGTGAATTTNGGGTGGGTGGGCAGGCAGAGTTTGCAAGTGACACATTGCTTTGTTCTGGGAAGGGGTCAGAGCAGGCTCTGATTAGGCATGCTGGAGAGGGGTTGTTGCTTCTTTTCATTTCAGTTGTGTTAACCTCCAGCTGGGTTCTCCTTCCATTTGGATTCTGGTCCTGACATCTTTCATTGATCATGCAAATGATCAAAGTCTGAGCAGAATTTCTGTCCCATTTTCATTTATTTTTTTTTTCTGTTGCATCTTGTTGTGCAGTACTGAAAAGTCTAGGTGACTTTGTCCTGATACTTCTTCACTTTTCAACAGCTTGAATTGTGCAGGTCCCTGAACAGATAATATATTTCATCATAAGCATGTTCTGCCAATAATTTTAAGAGTTTTAGTTGCTCTTCTTGCTTTCAGTCTTGGGTGGGATGTGGTTTAGTAAATCAATGCTTGTGTTTTGAGATGCTATCTCAGCTTTAGATAAATCTGCATTGCTTCTTGTCTTGTCAGTAGTGCAGAGTAATCTAGGACTTGTCAACATTTCTGCATTATATTGCACCGAGGGAGTTTTATTAAGGAGTCTCCTGCATAGCCTGCTGCAGAAATAGAAGGTGTGACTGCAAACTTTACGTGCATATTACAAATATAAAAGAATATTGAGGATTTTTTCAAGTAGCAAATTTACATGTTTAAACAATAGGAGCTGATGATTAAGAAGCTCTCCATGTAACTTTGAGGGCCTTCTGGTATATCTTCACATCTGGTACTTCTTGAGAGGAGCAGTCATGCTTAGTCTCTTGCTTTCAGCATGAGTTTTTGCTGTTTGGTGTTTCTGCCCAGCTCTGAGCAGTGTGACCACGTGAGAACCTTACTTGTCATTGCTTAGTGGAGGAGAGTGATTTTGCTGCCCACATCTTGAAAGAGGCTTTTCTGAAGAATATATGTGGTTGTTCCTTTAAGCTGCTGCAATGAGAATCAGCTCTTTAAGTTTTTTCTTGTGGGGGGAAGCAGGGGGAAGGACACATAGTGGAAGTGACTTTTTAAGTCTGCTTTCTGCTAGGCAAGTGTCACATGTGGGATGGCAGGGAATATGTGAGTGGTTAATACAGAGATGGAGAAAAAAGTTCACTAGTTGGATATGGCAAGTGTCAAAACGGTGCTTCAAATTTCCAGTTCATACCTCTTTGTAATTTAGTTCCCCCACTTATGTTTTAGTTTATGAAAAATAATTCTTAGCTGGAAAACCTACTGTAATGTGTGAGGAAACTCACATTTAATTCTGAGTATTCTGAGGCAGTGTGTTAACCAGACTGTGCATCTTAGGGGCCAGAGTACAGTGGCATTATAAGAAACAGCAGAAAACTGCAATCTAGTAGTAAAATGAGAAGTGTAGCCCAAAAGCTGTGGTATTTTTATGGGCTTTTTTCATTTTATTTTCCTGGTTGGACAAATTGAGTGATGGTGCCAAACCACCAGAAAACATTACGGTCCTTCTTTGGAAATTCAGCTGTTTAAAGTCATTTAATTAGACCAGATTTTTGCCCAAGTACAGAGATTAATCAGATCCTCTATATCCTCTGTGTCTGTTATCCATTATGTTTTTTGCTTGACTAGTAACTTCTGACAGTAGGAATGTCTGTATGCATAAATGTCTTGGTTGTAAAATTGCCATCCAAATGAGTCTTGAGCCTTGGACAGGGGGAGTATCAGATGTATGGAAGTGGTAAGATCTGGGGTTGTTACAACTGCTTCTGGTATTTAAAGGTTTTAATAAACACTGGGCAAAATATTGTTTGTATTGAACTCACTGCCATTTTCTTTTCATGCTACTGCCCTTAAAATGAGCCCTAATGCCCCCCGCACCCCCTGGTGGGGGGAAAAAAAAAAAACAGGCCGAGTTTCTTCACCTTTTCCTTTGTAAAAGTAGAAATTTCTATTAAAAAAGTTTGCGTATACAAATAGTATTTTTATTTGTTTGTTTGTTTTTTTTTTTTTTTTAATTTTGGTACCTGAAATAAAAAAACACACATGCTCGAGGTAGAAAGAAATAGTTTGGGTTATTCTAGAACAGTTTTCGTATATATGTGTGTGTATTCTTTCTGCACTCTATTTTATTTAAATTCAGGAAGATAAGATGGGAAACACATTGTTTGGGAGCTGTGAAAATCACTGTTTTCCCCTTCACTGATGGTTTGTTGTTTGTTTTGGTTTGTTTTTTTGGTTTTTTTTTTTTTTTTGTCCCCTCCTTTCCTTTCTTAACTTGATCCAAGTACCTGAATTGGTTTGGTTTCCTGATTATCTTTATTTCAAATGGTGATTTATGGGAAGAAGTTATATGGCTGTGGTTGGTGTCCTTCCACTGTCTGGTCGATGCAGGTTAGGAGGTGGGATGCCATGGGGCTATCCCAGTGAGCAAGCATCCTGCCCTGAAAAAGAATTTGAACTTTAGGCCCGAGTAGCCACACTGGCACAAATGCTTAAAAACTTCTGCCGAAGAACTCAGTTTAAAACGGGATCCAGTGACCTGGCAGTGGTGAAAGAGAGCTGGCTAAAGCCATTTTGTCTTCCATTCTGTCTGGAGGTGGCATATAGTGGGCACTGCTCATCCTGTGGATCTTGAGCAGCTTGCCATGTCTCTGCTCTGCTCCTCCTTTGGGAACAGCAGACTTGCAGCATTGTGTCAGGTTACTGCTTTTTTTTTGCCTTTTTTTTTTTTTCTCTTTTCTCTTGCTTGAGAGTGATTTGGATCATTGTCCCTCTCTGTGAGAAGGGTCCAGGCTTCCCAAGTGCTGGTGGACTCTGCCACAATTGGTAGGTCATACAGGTTATACATATACTTCTTGCCAATGCCAGCTTTCCGAACAAAAGTTGGTTTGCTTCTGCCAAACCTGAAGTCAGCAGCACTTTATGAGGGGCTATGAATAAGGGGACTTTAGGGTACTTACTGTTTTTGTGCTCTTGTTCTTTGAGCAGGTAGCCCCCTTTTTCTTCAAAAGAAGGCTGTAACACCCCCAGCAAAAACAAGGACTCTGCTTTAATCATATGGCTCCAGAGATGAAAATCTGAGGAATGCTGTGCATTGTGTGACTTGTTGATGAAACAGCAATATTAGTGGCAGGCTTTGAAGTAATTTAATTTGAGACTGGTGTGTCTATAAGTGGTGTTTTGCAGCAAGCAAGATAGTGACACAGTCAGCCTTGTTTTACAGCTAGCACAGCCCTGCAAAACGTTCTGCAGTGCAGAGGAAAACAGATGTGTAAGGGCTCTGCCTGGCTTTCACTAGAGATTTAGCCTTACGTGACCTCGCTGAAGTCATTGAAACTGCGCATAAGAGATCCTGCTTCTTACTTGCTTTAGCTTTGTAATATGACTGCTATCAGGCAGCTGGAAAAGGAAGAAAAAGAAAAAAAAAACAAAAAAAACCCAACACAATAACAAAAAAAACCAACCGAAACAAAACAAAACAAACCAAACAACAAACCAGGATTTGGGTTTTTTGCCTTTGTGATGGGAGAGCAGCAAAGGGAGGGAAGGAGCAGGCTGCGAGATAAAGTTGGGTAGCAGGAGGGAACGTGTGTGGGAAATGAGCTGGAGGCTATTGATTGGCAGCCAGGTCTTAACATCAGCTGCATAAAAGGAAATCGAAGAGATTGCACAAATATTACCAGGATGAAAGGCAGCATAAATAGCACAGAGCTGAACGCCAGGCTCATCTGCCCTTCTGGAAGGGCAGCAGGCCTCCCCTTCTAACTTGGCATAAGGATTGCATAGCCCCACACCACACACTCCTCTGCACCAGTGTCTGCTCCTGCTGGGTTTGACAGCAGGATTTGGAAGTAAAAGTACCTGTGGGAAAAGTGTGTGGAGTATCACAAATCTTCTACCTATTGAAAGCCTGGGATCTGAGATCTGTGGCATCCTTGCCTTTATTCAAAAGAAAAAAATATGTGAAAATGCATAAATCCTTTTCCATTTTTATGTCTTTGTGCCAGCAGAATTAACATGCATATGTTGCAGAGCTCCATGAGGTGGGGTCAAAAATGAAATGGAGCAGATGAGGCTTCTTGTACCAGGGAGCCTGTGAAATAGACAGTAGGAATAGAGGCACGTTGCACAGTCCTTGGAGGGAGGAGTCCTGCTGGGAAGGTTCCAGGTAAGTCTTAGGAACCCCTTTGCTTAATGCTCTTAAGGTCTCTTCCCCTCTTAAGGCAACTAGGATTTTGCTCAATGCCTAGTTTCTCTTTCAGCTGGGCTAGCTGGTGTAGAATTAAGAAAGAGGCTTGAAATTTCCACATCAGCTAAAGAGAGTGAGTTACTGAAGACCAGCAGCAAAATTCTCCTTGCAACCCCACCCCCCACCCCCCCCGAAACCAAATAACAAAAAGCTCTGCAATTTTCATCCCTGCTCTTAGTATTTGGTTTTAGGGCAGCAGCCTTTTGCTGTGCTGTGGTAGCAAATCACAGTCCTGGATTCCTAGAGATTAGAAATGAGCCTGAATAGCAGACAGCTGGTGAATATGCTTTAAAATTGTCCTTTTAACCCAAGGCTGCTCCACTGAATGCTTTTTTAGCTCTTAAATTTTTAGTTAGATGTGTGGTATCTTTGGCCTTTACATAGGCAGACGGCCTGCACAAACTGCATGCTTTCTGTTGATGGAGATGAGTTTCTGTTAACTTGCCAGCAATAGTGTACTGGAAACTTCTGATTCAGAAGTAGGTCTTCTATAAATGATTTAGCATCAGGCCATTGAAATGCATTTGTGTTTTCCATTTTAGGGCTATAAAAGATGTAGAGAAAACATTTAGCACCAAATTAATGGTTGCATTTTTGTGTTAATCCTGCAGATGGGGTTGATTTATATTTCAAAAGTATGTGCTGCAAAGAGGAATTATAGTATTAGACGTTTTTTCAGTTATACTTTTTTTTTTTTTTCATGCCAGTATTTTCAGCTAGATTCTGTCTCTTTAATGTGGTGAGTTTTCTCTTTTGTTATCCGTAAGATGGTGCATTTCATCCCGTAGTTTGTATTCCTTTGTTGGTTGAAATAGTCATCTGATGTCTATAGTGACTGGGAAGCTGGGACCACGCAGAAGGTGCAGGGGCTCTTACCCCCTTCACTTTTCTCCTGGAGGGGTGGAAAAGCAGAAGGGCAACAGGATGCCTGCAGTCTCTGGGGGGAGGCAGAGCTGAATGAAGAGAAAGAAATGGTGCACTTGTACATGGAGATAGGAGAAAAGAAGATGAGATTAAATGACAGAGCAGACATTTTCTACAATAGTGGCTGCTCTGATAAAATCTGGTTGGGTTTCCCTTGAGGATTATACAGAGATAAGCAGCCTTAGCTTATTAGCACCTCGCTTTCCTCGTGCTCAAACCAAATGATTGGTTTGATGGCAGGTGGTGATGACAGGACTTCTTCTGATCCGGGATTCGGTGCTGGAAATTCAGTGCTTTCTGAAGCCTGAGGTGTTAGATGATATGTTGCTTCCTGCAGCTAATGTGTATATGCTTGGACCTCCCTCCTTATGGTGTTTAGTCCTCTCAGTGCATGAAAGGAACCATTAGAATCACTGGATTTAGGTTTTAAACAAATAAGCTTGATTATGCTAATTCCCACTGGAGCAGCAATAGAAATGATCTTGATTTTGTAACTCTGGAAAGCATCATGGGTGGGTCTTCGAAAACTAATCTGACAAGTATTAAAAAAGATAAGTGATGCTTTTTCAATACATCTAGTAAGATTATTAGGTCACTAATGATACTGCTTCAACATCACAGTCACTGCAACCCTCAATTCTCTGAAAGAAATACGCATTAGATGTTCCCTAAACAGAGTTACATGGTGTACCTTGTGACCACCCCCTCTTGCTAAAACCGGTCTGAGCAATTTCCAGCCCTCAAATGCTTTTCACCACCTCCTGCTGGAGGTTGTTAACACTTCAGCCAGAAGATGTGGAGATGTATGTGATTGTTCGAGTGATCCTCTGACCTTCAGCCAAAAAAGCAAAGGTTTGCAGTCACTGAGGTCTTTCCTAGGCTATATTGGGATGTGCTTGCCTGTCCCCGGGGTTGATTTGGCAGGGACCTCTGCCTGGGTCAGGGGGAGTGGAGGGATACACACTCCCTTTTAGTCAAACTGAAAAACACTACTGTGATAAAAATAAGACTTTATATAGTGTCATGTTAAATGAATTTACTTGGAACATGTATGTACTGCGTACTTATCACTTAACCACAGTCATTGAATAGTGCTGCTTTTCTGTGTTTTTTTTTTTTTATTTTTATTTCACTTATCTACTTAATGGAACATGGAGAAGCTAGCTGTGGATCTGTGCTAGCTTGTTTACTTTTCCTGTGTGTTTTCTCAATGGTTCTTCTCTTCGTAATTGCCTCCCTTCAAAGTAAGGCATGAATCCTGTACGTCTGCCTAACTTCTGCTGCAGGCATACCTCCTGCTGTCTTGGTGGCACTACGAGGAAGGGCAAAGTGACAAGCACATGTTTAATCATGGTTGAGCCATGGCCTGTTTAAGATCAGGGACATAAAATAAGGTTGAGAAATGAAAATACTGCTGGCATGACAAAAATGTCCTCAGGTTAGGTTCCTTGCTCGTGAGACTGGTGGCACATACAGACTCTGTGCATAGTGGAGGGCATGTCTGGCTGAAATTGCAGAAGTCCCTGCTTTCACATCCCAGGTCAGAGAGGAGAGAAAATGCTTATCTGGTAACAGTATTTATAATTCATTTTGGACTGTAGCATCATGTGATGTTTTCATACAACTTGTTGCTGACATTTTAATTTAAATTTTAAGAATGACACTTCTCCTAAAAAAAATTTCATCGTTAATGTTGGCTCTGAAGGTGTTCCCTGTCAGCTCTGCAGTAATGGTGACATTTGGGTTGAAAAGGCTCCTGACTTCATCTCAGGCTGTATTTTCAATGAATTACATTGGCCTTTGGCTTTAGAAGATACACAGCTTGGAATATAGCTATCACCTTGTACCAGCACACCTTCAAATGAAGCTCTGTGCATTTGCTTTGTGCTGCATCCTCAGCTGTGACTGGACGTGGCAGCAATGCTAAGCAGAGTACAGGAGAGAATCTGGGTGTTAAGCCCTTGCAGATGAGCAAGTCAAAAGTAGAAGGCAACAGAACTGAAACCATCCCTGGTTTTCCCTGAGTTAACCTAATCTCTTTAAGTGACACTACAGGTCTCAAAAGCAGAGAGGAAGCATTAATGTTGTGTGTTTGTTGTAGGCACTGTTGCGGTGCTACTGACTGGTGCACTGGATCAGGAAAAGCATTTCTTCCAAGTGATGCACTTCAGAGTGTGGCTAAAATAAAATGGAAAAAAACCAAACAGTTACTACAGTTCCCACAAGCAGCTGCAAGAAGCTATCTGGAGATCTGCTTAAAAACTTGTGTAGCACACAAACAGCTTAAGATTTGGAGATCCCTGTAACCTTTATTGGAATTATCTTCTCTTTGCATGAACAGGAAACCCTCTGACTAGTACATTTCGGGAGAGCGAAGTCTCATTTATTTCATATATCACTGCTGATTTTCTGGCAGGCTGTTTGGTGGGGGGGAATAGCTTGGAGAAATGTTGTTGTCCTCTTTGCATTGAGCATCGATTTGAGGATGTGGTAGAAAGGAGCCTGGGAGACCAGTGACAGACAGACTGTAAATAGCTTTGTTTTCTCTTACGTGGATTCTGGATTCATTGGAAAAGGCCACCTTGTGACCCCATCTGCTATTATTTTGTTTCCTAACTAAGTACTAGTGAACAAAACCAGCAGTATGTTTTCCCACTAATAAAAAAGTTTTAACTAGTATTCCTTTATATTTCTAAAGGACTTTTATCTGACTTTGCAAGAAATGTATTAAGCCTCCAGTATGGAAAACTTTGCCATTTAAACATTTTTTTCCCTTAAGAAATCCTTGTGAACTTCTGAAGCCCAAGGTGCTCTTAGATAGGAAAGCTATGATTTTTGCAGGAGCTGTAATTTTTTTTAACAAGTAATGCTTTTCCTTTTTATACAGTGGGAAGAAATTGGTGAGGTGGATGAAAACTATGCTCCGATACACACATACCAAGTATGCAAGGTAATGGAACAGAATCAGAACAACTGGCTTCTGACCAGCTGGATCTCTAATGAAGGGGCATCCCGCATCTTCATTGAGCTCAAATTCACCCTGAGGGACTGTAACAGCCTTCCAGGAGGACTTGGGACCTGCAAAGAGACTTTCAACATGTATTACTTTGAATCTGATGATGAGGATGGGAGGAACATCAAAGAAAATCAGTACAATAAGATTGATACCATTGCTGCTGATGAGAGCTTCACAGAATTAGACCTCGGTGACAGAGTCATGAAGCTAAACACAGAGGTGAGAGATGTCGGACCCCTAACGAAAAAGGGATTTTACCTGGCTTTTCAGGATGTGGGTGCTTGCATCGCCCTGGTCTCTGTGCGTGTGTACTACAAGAAATGTCCATCGGTGATCCGCAATCTTGCCCGCTTTCCTGACACCATCACGGGAGCAGATTCTTCGCAGCTGCTAGAAGTGTCGGGCATCTGTGTCAACCACTCGGTGACTGATGAGGCACCAAAGATGCACTGCAGTGCCGAGGGGGAATGGCTGGTGCCCATTGGGAAGTGCTTGTGCAAGGCAGGGTACGAGGAGAAGAACAACACCTGCCAAGGTAAGGGTCTGCAGGGATGGTGGTGTGCTGAGGCTGCAAAGGTGATGTGTGGTCTTGGCTTTCTTCTCTTCTATAACCTTCAAGTCTGGTTGAGTGGACATGTCTGGACAGTGGTGGGTTGGGTTCTCACTTCCACTGAGATCCTTTGAAGCATGAGGAAAGGCCGTGACTGGGTTTGATGGGACCTGACACCTATGTATAGTTCCTTCCAGGGCTGTGGACAAGGAGAATTTGGCATGCATTTGGAGCATAGTACCATTGGGTCCTTGAGGCAATGGCAATCCTATCTGTTATTTAAAGCATTATGCTACTTTTTTTCCTCAATAATAGGGGCTTCCATATGAACTTTAGAAGTTTGGTTGTTTTTTTTTCTGGACTGTACCAGAGAATGGTTGAAGTTAATATCCCTATGCAAGATATGTTTTGGTTTTGCACTTAAAAGAGAGAAAAAGAGAAAAACATACTCTTTTATCGCTCTAACCAAGTGGGCTAGGAATTGGATGTTGTGTATTGATTTACCCCCCACCCCAGCCCCCCCT
>VZRU01021332.1:72255-88394 GCA_013398155.1 Pedionomus torquatus | reverse complement strand
CCTTGTCCTATCACTACGGTTCCTGACAAAGAGTCCCTCTCCTGCAGGCTCTCATAAGATACTGGAAGGCTGCAATAAGGTCTCCCCGGAGCCTTCTCTTTTCCAGGTGGAACAGCCCCAGCTCCCTCGGCCTGTCTTCATAGGAGAGGTGTTCTATCCCTCTAATCATCTTCGTGGCCCTCCATCTTCGTGGACCCGTTCCAACAGTTCTATGTCCTTTCTCTGTTGAGGACTCCAGAGCTGGACACAGTACTCCAGGTGGGGTCTCACAAGTGCAAAGTAGAGGGGTAGAATCACCTCCCGTGACCTGCTGGTTGCACTTCTTTTGATGCAGCCCAGGATTCAGTTGGCTTTCTGGGCTGCCAGCACACATTGCCAGCTCATGTTGAGCTTCTCGTCCATGAGCACTCTCAAGTGCTTCTCCACAGGGCTGCTCTCCAGCCATTCTCTGCCCAACCTGTGTTTGTGCCTGGGATTGCCATGTCCCAGGTGCAGGACCCTGCATTTGGCTTGGCTGAACTTGATGCGATTTGCACTAGCCCACCTCTCAAGCCTGTCCAGGTCCCTCTGGATGGCATCCCTTCCCCTCCAGTGTGTTGACTGCGCCACTGAGCTTGGTGTCATCAGCAAACCTTCTGAGGGTGCATTCTATCCCACTGTCCATGTCTCTGACAAAGATGTTAAATAGTACTGGACCCAGTACTGACCCCTGAGGAACACCACTCTTCACCGGTTGTGATTTGGACATTGAGCCGTTGACCACAACCCTTTGAGTGCGGCCGTCCAGCCAGTTCCTTATCCACCAATTGGTCCATCCTTCGAATCCATATCTTTCTAATTTTGAGACCAGGATGTAATGCGGGACAGTGTCAAATGCTTTGCTTAAGTCCAGGTAGATGATGTTTGTTGCTCTGCCTTCTGTCCACCAAGTCTGTAGCTGTATTATAGAAGGCCACCAAATTTGTCAGGCACAAATTTTGCTGTATTACATACTTCTTTATAAAATTACTCTTCCACTGTAGATGTATAACAGTTCACTTAAAACCTGTTTGTACATAAAAGAGAAGGGGAAAAAAAAAAGATTTCAGTGTAGTTTTCTTTTTGCAAAGGTATTGTGTGTTGGTCACCAGTCTCATCTTAATTGCCTTGTACTTGCAGCCACTTAGTATTAGATAACCTGTGGGGAAGGAAGAGGGATTTTGCTTAACTGAAGTCACTGTTGCAATTTTCTCTTCGTGTGGTTCCAGACACTCATTATCAGTGTTTGTAGTGTTGGTGCAAAGGATAGGTCAGTGGATATCCAAAGCAAACTGTGCCCTTGATCCTTTAGTCCTTGGTCATACACTGTGCCCCTGAAGATTGTATAGTTCAAATATCTTCAAGGGTTGACTTGAAGAGAAAATATAGATACATATATGTTTGTTCTTGGAGAAGTTTCTTGTGAACATCATGTGAAGTGAGCTTTTTGACCAGGATAACCTCCTTTTTCTGCAAATGTAGTCAATATGGCAAAGTCTGTCTTTGTTTTTGCTTTTCCCATGCAAATAAAGATACTTCTGTAATTTAGGGGAGGAGAAGAATCAGACTTGATGTTTGATACTGTACAAGAGCTAAGATCAACATTGGAAGTGTAAAGATGCTTTTTGGTGATGTACATAGGGCATACCCACATAAACTTCTCTTATATTTCACCTACAGTCTGCACCCTGGGCAGGAGAAGCACTTTAATTGCTCTAGAGCTGTTAACACCCATAATTCTTGTTTGCAGGAAAGCCCCAAATTCTATGACCAAGTCAGTGGGATCTTTGGATTTGAGTGCCTATGGCAAAGTCTATTTGAGGGCCCCATTTGGATGTCCTGTGTTTAACCCAGGTCATTGTGCCAAGCATTTCCTGCTGGTTGGCTCCGAGATCCTCAGTCAAAAGGAGACATTCAGCCTTAGGCCATTCAGAAGGTCTGCATTCAACGTGAGGAGTTCACACTGACGTTCTGTGTGAGTAAAATGCTTTGTGGTTTGGATATTGTTACATTCACAAGGATGAAGGTTTTTTTCTAGGACAGTAATGTTAAACTTTGCAGCACGTAAGCAGAATAAGTATAACACCACAAAAGGTCCTGTGTGCTTGTAGATGCTTTTTCTTTTTTCTCCCACCCCCCTCACCTGACTGGCGTTCAGAAAATGCACTCCATGCTCCTGGCTGACATAATGATGGTCTTGGCACTCTGCTATGTGGTTTTGACAAACGCCTAAATAACTCCTGACCTTTGGTTTGTAAATCACTTGGGTGCATCTTGGAAGCAGTTTCCCTGCTTGCTATCACTTAGGCATAAGCAGGTTATTAGTGACCATACTTTGGGAAACATTTTCAACCCAGAAGAGCCTGGCTTTGTTTATTAAAATTTCTCCTGCAAAGATGACATTTTCCAAGCTTTAGTGTCATGTCTGGACAGAGCAGACTATGCTGTCTTATTAGAAGTGATGTAAATCCCAGTCACCCTCACAAACATATGGGAACTATTGAAATCCCTTCTGCCTACAAATCATTAATTGGCAATAGTGTTCTGAATTCATCATCTTGTCAGCAGGGTTCCTGTTTGAAGAAGGCACTGACAGTAACAGCTGAGCAACTTCCCTCACTGGGGGCACTGAGGCTGTAAATATGACATGGTCTAATCTCCTTATAAAAGGTGCTCGCTCTCTCAATTAATATAAGTGGCTAGGTAGTAGTTACTGTAAAGAACTCAAACTACTTGGATTTTTACACTTCCTTGGCAACATGGCCCATTTATCAGCAATTGCTGTGGGACAGCTAGAGGTAAATTGTGACTGGTTTGGGATATGTTTATAAAGGACTGGAGCTAAGGTTCATTATTCACCAGAATAAATTGCTGTACTAGTTAATAAGAGAAATGAAGGCAGTTGCTCTGTGAATTTCTAAGCTGGTTTCCAGAGTGATGATTTGGTGACACTAAAGCACCAATGGTTATTGTATTTGTCTCATTTCAGGCAGGGCTGTCTGAACAGGTCCTTAAGGAAACGTTGTTGAGCATTTTCACTAGTTGGAAAATGCCCAGTTTCAAGTCTCCTGATGATAGTCTCCTTCTTTGCAGGCTGTATTCAATCAAATTTGAGGGCCAGATCCTAAAACGCTGTAAAACTTCAGAGAGACTTCAGTGGCTCTACCTTACTTTACCCATTTAGGGTTTTGGCCAAAAAAATTCTTACCGGCCTTAGTCTATGCTTTCCTTCTACCTGCAGTGGCAGACATGGGTTTTATTGTAACTTCAATTTTAGTTGCTTATTGTATATAGCAGGTCTCACCATTGGGGTTTGTGTAGGAAATGAATAAAGTCACCGTGAAAAGGGCACCTTCTGGCACTTCTCTTTGTATTTATCCTCACCTTCAGCCCAATATGTTCTCAGTCAGAAGGCTCTGGAGCCCATGCTACTGTGAAGGGGCAGTGTTGACAGCTAATGAGACCTGAACACACTTGCAGTGGTGGGATCCTGCTAGTTACGGGAGGCTGCAAAGTAGTAACTGTGGCTGTAACTGATTTGCAGAACCTGTTATTTTTTCAGCTGCTTTTAGAGCTGAATCACAAATTCATTCAATATTTGAGTTTAAAAAAAAAAAAAAGAAAGAGGGAAAAAATTCACTGAGTGATAGCCAAGATGAAAAAGTGAGTAATGAGTTCAGGTCAGGAGGTGCTCCTTTCCAAGAACCATTGCATGCTGCTGCTTGAAGAGACATCAAAAAGAGTACAGCTGGTTTCAGCCAGCTGCAAGGAATGGACAAGGTTACAGATGTTAAGTATAGAGAAAATAATGGAGGTAAATTCAGTGAAATCTTTCTTCACCCTTGCCACCTTTGGAGAGAAAACTTTGAAACTGAGGGCTGGAGGGGAGGACAGGTTTTCAACTCTAGAATGTTCAGTCCTTCTGCTGTCTTAAATATTGAAGCTCGTTTATTCTTTGCTTAATCAACTTTGCTGAACATACCTCAATCCACTTGGAAAACAATATTTACCTTTGCTGATTGTTCATTGCTTGTCTTACAATTTGGCTGAGCTTTTGCCAAGAGAAATAAGAATTTCTTACAGAAAGCAAAGGCTGCAGAAAAACCTTTGTGGTATTCAAGTCTTTTATTCTGGATATAATTAAAACTAGTTGACATAGGTAGCTAGCTTATGTAAATCAGAAACCTGCCAAATCAGTTCTCAGGTGATTTTGTTGCTGACTGGTTGGGGGTGAAGGAGTGTTACTCCTCTTCCTCCGAGAGTGATGCAATCAACACAGACGTTTGAAGGCACTTTCCCAGGGTCGGGGTTGTCCCCCTGTTGATCAGCTATTGGAAGGATGTTTGGAGGCAATTGGATTTAGCAGTTGTGCAGGAGCAGGCAGGCAGAGGTAGTGACCCTCAGCTGGTGGGTAGCAGAAAGCACTGCCTGTGGTGGTTTGGGAGGCAACAAGGTGGGTGATGGCAGAGGCACGTTTGATGACTGTCATGTTTCTTTGTCTGCACAGTAGCTATGCCAGAGGCCTGGCTTGTGAATGAAACGCATAGCTGGTACCACAATAAAAAAACCCAACAACTGTATTTGTAAGAAATTCACTGTGTGTGGTTTCCCTGGGTGATGCAGTGCTGCTGTTCAGCTGTTGCCTTCCCCCATTACTTCAAGGAAATGGGAAGGTGCTTCTGCAGAGGTAACCTCATTTTGGAGCTTAGGCTTTTGCTCCAAAGCAGCTAGTGTTTCTGCTTGTGCATCTGATGTAGGTGCAGGAGGGGGGCAACTTTTCTTCAGCCCCCTCCACAACTTGCTTGCATGCCTCTCCGTGTAAGGTCAGCTGAATTCTCACTCTACATTCCTTGTTACTGTTGCTGAAAAGATGGTGTACTGCTAAATCCTGCTGTCTTTTGAGAGACTTCTCACCTGGCACTCAGGTGAATAAAGCAAGCATTCTTTTACCCTTGTGGTAGAGTGGAAAGCAAGCAAAGTCCAGGAATAAAAAAAAAAAATCTTTTTAATTGTTCTACTGGGAGGTGATTAAATGGAAAGAAAAACATTGATGGAGACATTCACTATATGGAGAATACTGAATTTGGAAATACAGTTGCCCCTCCAGGGAGTTCTTTGCCCATCATTCATACTTCTCCTGCATCTTTCTGATTAAAACCAAATTGGCTGGGAATATAGCATGGTAGGTGTCCATATAATTATAAGCTGAAGTGCCTAGTTAATTTTAATTAGGCACAAAACCAGCCAGTGTCAGAATAGCTGAATTTTTGGCCACACAGTGTCTCTTATCTTTTCAAATGTAAAGCAAATCACTTGAATGCTACATTTCAGCAAAAGGAAGGAGAAGAAATGGTTTCGTTCTGTAGAGAGGTGCATGTACACATCCAGGTGTTTTGTTCTGCAGCTGAAATAATTACCAAGAGCAGGGAAGTATTTTCCATAGAGCAAAACTGTGTTGCAACAGGGTTTATTAAATATTACTCTCTTCTTTGTTTTATTTTGCATGTGTATTTGCCTTCATTATAGGAGGAACGGTATCTGTGTATGCACAATATATTGTGCTTTGCTAATGGGTTGTAACCGTCTGCTCTGCCTTGTGTGCTTGTAACCCCAGCGACTCGGAAGATCTTTCCTCATTCTGCAGCAGTGCTTTTAGTCCATTACTTTGACCAACTTAACCTTACTGATCTTTGCAGTGTGGCTGCTGTGCAGTCACCTTCCAGAAGGACAGGTAAGGAGTACTTTATTCCCCCCACAAAATATAGATTGAGCAGTGCAAATAAAATAAGGTTTGGAAATGGCTCTGAAAGTGTAAACTGTGAAGGTCATGTTTGCTTCTTAGCCATAATATATTTTGGGGCAGATCTTAAGGTATGCTTTTTAGTCTGGTCTTAGATCACTGACATTTACTGGAATACTGTCTTTCTTTGGTTTTAGCGATCTTGAAAATAGGGTAGCTTAGGGAATTTGCTAAATTACGGGATAGAAAAGGTGTTGCAGGAGAAAAGCAGTGTTAGTCATGGTGCTTTTGGGTTCCTTTGGTTTACAACTTTGGCTTTAAATTGCTTAGGAACAGCTTGTTTATTGTGATTTTTAGAAACAATTAAGATCTCTAGAGAAGTACTAAGGATAAAGTACATGAATGATGGTTGGCAATGCAGTGAATTGAATTGCCTTGATTTAAGATGTGGCTGTCCCCAGCTGCCTACCATGCCCCATTGCTGGAAGCTGCTGCTGGCCTTGCAGAACAAGATAGTGTGCCCATGAGTTCATGTGACCAATGGGGGGTACTTGTCCTGAAACTCCGGTCTCAGGGCACATAAGACATGGGCATTACAACTGGATGGTGATGTGTAGCAAAAAGCTGACTGCAACCTCTTGAACTGTTAGGGGTCTGCCAGAGCTCATTTGTCACAACCCTCATTACACCAAATTTATATAGGGTATTAAAATGAAGATGCACTATTGTGTTTTGTTTGTAATCTGGGTTTTCAGTTTTGTGTTTCTCATTTAGAAGCACTTAGCAGTAGTTAATGATGTGTTGACATTTCAATAACGTTTTCTCTCTGCATGCTTTACATCTTGACTATTTTAACTTGCTTTTGGTTAACACTGAGGTTGAAGTCCAGGCTCCACAGGAGGAGGCTACAGCTGTGCTTTGAATGAACAAATCTGTTAGTTCAGCTTTTTATTTAATTTCTTTAGTTGGATAAACTTGTATCCCATATAAGGTAAGTGTTCAATAGGCTGCAGTAAGAGCAAAGAGACTGCATCACAGCTGTCTGCAGTAAGAGGTGAATCTGCTCTTTATTTAAGCAGAGATGCCCATATATTTTGCTGAAAACTTGCTTGTTTTTTGTCACTGAAGAAGTTAATCTAGCATAGACACAATGGTATCCATGAACTACACATGATTAAGGTTGTATAGGGCATGGAGCTGATGTGCTTCCATTTTTATTTTTTTTTTATTGCCCTCAGGGTGGCTATGCAGTTGTTAATACTGGAATGAATGTGAAAAGAGGAGACAGGTGTTGTATGCATCCCAAACTGTATACTCAAAACACATCAAAGGAAAAAACAAAAAAAGACAAAAGAGACAGTACCAAGCTTGTGGATGTCCCTTATGGCTTTGGTGTACCTGTTGTATTTTTATAAATATATGTCCTAAAAAAACCAGCTGAAGTTGGAATTTAAGGTGACAACTTTCTTCTCACTGTAAATGACAGTCAATCAAGTTAAGGCCAAGGAAATTTTTCACTCCCACCTGAAAATCTGAGCTCTAAGAGCGGCAGCTCAGTGCCATTGTCAGGTCAAATTGTGGGTAAAACAGGAGTGTCCCTTCCTGCATGCTTGAGGTTACCTTACTGGAAGCAGGGTGGGTGGGAGATGGTACATGTCGGCAGAGCATCTTCATCTTCAGCCTGGCATCCTTGCACAGCCCAGTGTGGTGGGTGATGGTGGTTGGCTCAGCTCCCACAGCACGTTTGCCTGGCCAGCGTGGCACAGCAGGCAGTGCTGGCTTGGGAACTGACCCATTCTTGCAGTGAGATGTGGTGATGTATCCTGAGTCAAGTCCTCATGGTAGGCTTTGAGTGGCTTGTGGATAGTTTCACTGTCACTTCACATGTGACTGTTTCAGTGTGAGGAAGGAAACAGTTAATGCAGACTAGTAAAAATCTTTCCAGGTCATATAAAGGGCTTTTCTCTGTTGAATCTCTAAGAATCTGCTTTATGAAGGAGGTCACAGTCACTACTCCCCATTTAACAAATGATAGCCTTGGGCCAGAGGCTGAGTTTTTCAGTGTCAGCCAGAGGCTAGAGCCTGAAGCAGGGCTCTGGGTGTCAGTGTGTTCTTGATCCCATGTGCTCTTTTTATGGCCTTAGACTAACCTAAACCACTTGTAAGATCATTCATCTCCAGGTGGATTCATTGGGAAATAGGAAACTTACCATTCCTTTAGAACTGGAATTTGAACAGAAGGTGTATTTGCAAAAGGCTTGCTTTTATACCTCCATTAGATGCTTTCTTTCAAAAAAAATCACATTTGAACCATTTGGCCTGGAGGTGCGTTTTCTGACCAGGATTCTCACATCATCTGGACCCTCAGCCTCGTGTGGAAGCTGTGGTGAGGAGTCCATCTCTGTCTGAAGGTCCCTTTTGCAGCCAAAGCCTTGGTGTTACTGAATACCAGACCTTCTGCATATAGATTTTTTAAAAAAAAGTATGCCCTGCACCAGCAGACACTCCAGTCCCTCTGCAACCTGTATGACTGGTGTTACTTGAATAAAGCAAGCCTGCTTAGTGAGCCAGTATGATCTTTATTGAACTCATGGTTCTCATCCACAGAGCGAAATGGCTGCCCATTTGGTCATAAGGGTCATAAGGGTTGCTTTGCTGTGGTACTCGTTCCCCAAATAATGCATTAGAGATCTTACATCGAGTTGGATGGTCCATCATAGCGTTGCGACAATGACAGGGGTCATGGTGTTGCTTTCAAAAGCTGCCTGGAAAGGAAGCTTGTTAATTACTGCAAAGCCAAAGGAAAAGCTGCTCCCTAAGAGTGTGGGGAATGTGCTAATTTGGTATTCAGCAGAAGCAGCCTGTGAGTTGCAGCTTCCCAGCTCTGAGCTGCTTTGTAGATAGCCAGCATCTCAGCCAGTGACAGAGCCAGGACCATGGACTTCATTGCTGTTGGAGCTCTGTGCAGGTTCGAGAAGCGCCAGTGATGATGGGATCTTGGGGCAGGAGCCAGCATTTTATTAGTATAAATCCAAGGCAGTTGGGCATGTTAATTACTGGAAAAAATCTACAGCAGGGAGGAAAGGATTCAGGATGACAGTGAGGTGCTGTGACTAATTACCAAAGTCCAGGAATGTCAAGTGACCCTTGCGTTGGTGGGATTCCTGCATTGCAATGGTTGACTTGCAGCAGATTGAGTATTAGCTTTCCAGGAAGAAACCCCTAGAGTGAAGTGTCTGCAGAGGGAATTTAAGGTGAAAACAGTTAAAAGCCCACAGAGTACTGTGGCAAAGCCAGTCATGAGGCCTCCCTCCCCCCCGCCCCATAGTAAGTCAGCTGTCGCTCAAGGATTTTGCATGTGTATAAGTGTGCTGGTAAGGGGTCAGTGTACTCCTTGTGATGGGATTTCACTCTTCCTGTCCTACCTGATTTGGGGGCTACTTTTGCATGAGCACTTGTTGCTCTTTCAGTGCCAGAGCAGGTGATTGGCAAGAGACTCATCCTAGAAGTGAAATGCTTGGAAAGAACTGCAAACCTTTGCAGAAAATGGCAGATGTCTGTCTTGCAAAGTAATCTTTTCCTCTCTGAGCCTGACTGAGGACTGTGTGTAGGCAAATAAAAGCTTTTCTCCTCTTCCTGTGCAGAGGGCTAGCCTGTATTATTTATTTATTTGTAAAGCCTTTCTTTTTTAGGAGAGCTTTTACATTATTTTTCTTTGCTCTCACAGTTCAAGCATGATTTAATGTGTCAAAACTAGTTTGCTTTAGCTGGCTTTGATTGTTTTGCATACTTCCACTAAAGCAGGGGAGTTGTGCTTCCAGGCATGCTGCTGCCCACACAAATGAAGTGTTGCAGCAGCTAGGACCTGATCTTGTGCTGTGACAGCAGTAGCATCCTTCAGCAAGTTTGGCAGCAGGAAATTTTGACAGGGATAATGCCTACAGGCGCATGGCTTGGGTCAAAACAGTGCGGGCCCACACAGACAGATGCAGATACTCTCTTATGCTCAAGAGACTTGATTGATCATTCATGTGCAAAGGCATTTTGGTCCAGATTAAGAGTCTAGCTAGTACCAGAGAGAAAGAAACTGTCCTCTGGTGGCTGTGCTGGCTAGCCTGGCAGAAATAGCACTGGAAGCCCTTGCTGCAGAGTAGTGCTCCCAGACTAATACGTCTGGGTGTAGATTTCCTGGCAGTGTGATCTGTGCCTTCTGTAGTCAGTGGGGATTTTATCATTGATTTTTGGTGGGAGAGAGGTGATGATCCTTTATAATATATTCTTAACAGCTAAATGATTTCTTGGCCTTTTCATTGTGTTGCACTGACTGCCAGCAGAACACAGCCTTTAAGAAGTTTGGTTCATAATAATTGATGTAACTCGGATCAAACCTATTTCTTAGCAAATGGTCTGATACTGATATTGTTCAAACCTGCCAAATACCAGAGAGTTTCTGGCTCTTTGTGGTTGTGTTTTTACCCATCTCCTGCAGGGGGGACACAAGCTAAAGTTCATCCACATTTCTACACTGTGCTCGATTGAAAAGAGTAGGGAAGAAGTTTTGATTTGCTTCTATTAGATTTAAAATGGCATGTCGGCCCTTGCAATCCTGCTTGCAGGACTTGATGCAGCTTAGGAAGCGCTCCCTGCCCTGCTGCTGCTCTGTTGTGTGCTCAGCTGACTGTTGCTCTGCTCTTGGCATCATCATCATTGATGTCTTTGGGCTCTTTCCTGTTGGATGTGTTGGCAACAATGTGTAGCAGTCAGGTCAGACATCCCCTCGTGGTTTTTTTTGCCACTGTGCTATGTGGGGTTTTCATCCCGGTGTGCGAGATGACTGCCAGCTGGAAATTTGATTCTTGGGGACAAGTGACATGTTTGAATGAGTCTGTTATTGACTGAGCCCTGAACATGCCTAATGACATTGACAAGAGCTGTGTCATCCTGATGGTTGAGTCATGCACTGGCTCTGAAACATAGTGTTAAGTGCACTGATAGATGGGGGCCAGTGCCCTCTGCCAGACCCTGCCCATCCAAAATATTAGAGGGTGCTATCTGGTGGCCTTTCAGCAATTCCCAGGGCAGAAGGATGCTTGGAGAGACCCAAAAAGTCTGCCCATTTCCTGTTGTGGTTTGGGGTTCTTTTGTGGTTTTTCTTTTTCTTCCCCAAGATAAGACTATGCTAGATCAGACCTTGGTGTATCAAGCAGTTGGGCACTGCTTTCTGAAAACTTGATCCTGTGATTGTGTAAACTTATAGTTGAGTGTAAGCTTCTATAAAAGGTGTTTATCAAGATGCCTGTGTGCATGGTGCCTTCTGTGTCTTTGCTCATGCCTGTACCTGCAAGAAGTTTGCTGTACTTCGTGTGTGATGTGCATATGATTAAGAATACAGTGCTTCTAATGTGGCATGTGCGTTTAACCCAAAGCTACATCTGGTATTAACAAGAGAATCAATATTTTACAAGAAAAACAAGACCAGCCCAAGCTAGAGCCATAAAGCTAGAGTTGGAGGCATAAAAGCATTTGCTTAAAGTTCCAGTGTTCGTTTGCAGTGAGCTTGTTGCAAGCATTTTGCCACTGATCTGGGAGAAACTGAGACTGCAGCTGTCAGGCTGAAGTTTTGTCTGTAGGACATCTGAATCTGCAGAGTTTTGAGATTTAGTTGGAGGCACATTGTCACTGCCCGTGTGCTGCTGGCAGATGGGTGAGGGCCTGTGGAAAGCCAAGCTAGCCCGTTTCTGGTTGTGGAGTCCACTTCTGTGTTTTGTGTACATGCATGCAAGCAGTGTGGGCTGTGAATACAGAGAAACAAAAATATTATTTCTGAAGGTTTATTGAGCAAAGACTTCTGATTTAACAAATACAAATTTTACATGTTCCAAAGACTGATTTCCAGATGCCATTGGGAAAAGTTTCAGGCCACATTCAAATTAGCCTTATTGTTCCATAATATCTTACTGGAGTACAAGGTTAATTAGAACCATAGGCAATATGCATTATTCATCACAGCAGTCAGGCTTTTCTTCTACTGGGCTGTTATATGTTGTAGATTGTTTCCCTTCCAATGACAAATCCTTGATATATTATTTTCATATTTAATCCTGCCAAATCATATTTGTGATATATTAATTATGTGGGCACTCTGATGCTGATGGAAGACATTTCAGGTGTCAAAAGGACTATAATTTTAACATTTAACTCCTGGTTGGCTTGGGCGTAGACCTCCAGGATCATGGGAGATACAAGATAATTTTATTAACACTTGTCTTCAGTCTGACCCAGACTGAAGATAGCACTAGCGATGTCCATAGTTCTGAGTTTTACATCAGTAGTGTTTTTCGTGCTACTTATCAGCAGTATTTCATTACAGGTGTGAAGTGCTGAAGTTGGGGTGCTGCTACTGTGCCCTGTGCTGCTTGCAAAGTCTCTTTTTAGCACGGCTCCTTCAAGCACAAGGGCTAAATATGAGGTACCCTTGGCTACCTCCCAGTGCCAGACTCCCTGCCCTGCTCCAGGGTCCCATGCGGTGAGCAGGGGAGATGCTCTCTGGCTGATTTGCACGTGGTCTAGTAATTGTTGGCTTTCACTTGCAGGGACTGTGTATGGTCTATAGGGTTTGGTGTTTTCTTAGTTCAAGAAACCAGCATTACCTTGTCCTCAGTTGGTAATGAGCACTAGAGAAGAGTCATGTAGGAGGAGTTTTACAATGCTGTGATTCATTTGATCCTTCCTTAAGGGCAAGGCCCTTTCACCCCTGAGATCCTGTTGCCTTCCTTGTCCAGCATTGAGGAGGCTGAGTCACTCCCATATCCTGAGATAACAGTGCTGCAGGTGCCTATAGCTTCCAGAGCAGCACTTGGAAAACTGCAGTGATCCCTCTCAGACACATTATCTACTTAATAATATTAATCTGAAAGATCTCTGGGAGGTCTTTCAGTGCTGCTTTCTAGCTCTGACATTTCACCCTGGTTGCCTTCTGGAACAGTTTTCTAGCCTTTGTCAGATGTGCACACATGTTAAGTGCACAGGTAGATATTAGGAGGAAAAACTGAGTTAAAAAAGGCTGGGAGACTTGCTGAAGACTCCATGAATTAATTTTGATGGCGTTGCGAGGCTCAGACTTCCAGTTTTTGCCATCCTTTCTTCAAGATCGTTAGCAATTCCTCTGATCTCTTTTGCTCTCCTGAAGGGGGATTTAGGCATGCACTTGCTTTCTAAGATTTGGTGATGTAGCTTACTTGAGCAGCTGGTCATGTCTTGCAAAGCGATGCTGTGCTGTCAGGGCCTAGGGGAGTAACTTGCACGGATGTGGCTGTAGGATAAATATGGCTGAGTTTTACCTTAAGTAGCCTGCAGCGACAAATCCACTGTACTACATTCCTTGTACTGTCCTTCCTTGATGAAGGAATGGCTAGGAATGCTCGAGATTCCTTTGTGTTCAAATCGACAAGTAAATATTTTCTGGCAACTCTGACTCACTTCCCTTCTGCCACTCTTAGGTTGTTGTATGTGCGTTATTTTTCCCTCATGAACTTCCCTTTAGGAGGAACAGAGCACTTAACTCAGGTGTTGCTGCTTGTTTTCTTCTGGCTGGGACAGAGAGGAATTTCAAGGGCATGATTTTTGCAGTCTAGTGCAGAACACAGTGTTGGTTTTGTGTCAGATAATAGAAATTGAACATGTGCTTTGCAAATGAGTACCCTGGTGCATCCAGGGCTTTCTTGGCCAGTTGGAAACAGCTTTTTAGCAAGAACAGGCACATGGATAAATGCCTGAATAAACTGCTTATCAAACAACTGGCAAGTGTCTCTGGACCTTTGTTTAGGTGCTGTTGTGAGATAAATAAATGAGCAGTCACAGGAATGTTAAGAAGTGATGATGAATATTATTCTTTTCCCCTGATTATTATCCACTGCTGTAAAACAAGTAGCTGAGATGCCTTTCAGCAGACCTCTGCTCTTCCATGAAACTGCATTTGTAGAGTAATTTGGATTGCTTCAGGTTAAAACAAAAGGGTATACACACAGTGTTTGCTTAAAAGTTGATGATAGGCGGCAGAATAAGTAAATTGTACCTAAAATGTAATTATCTAAATCACCAAAGGTGGAATGGCTGTGTCAGCATAGTCTTTAAGAATCTCATCAATAACTTATGAACTTCAGTAAATGCACAGTGCTTGTATGCCACTCTGTTGCACACTTAGGACATAAAGGCAGAGGAATTTAATTTTTTAAGCGTTGCTGGGGACAAAAAAAATAAATCTGCAGCAATCAGTGGTGTGTAAATTTAGTGTTCTGTCGTAGATCAGCATGGTTGAAAGTATTAATGAGAGAAAATCTTTTGCAGATGATAGATACATGCCTAAATTTATTACTGTATTTTAGTTGACCTTAAGTGGCTTGCTATCCTGGCAATAATTAGTTTTAGTGATGTGATTTGTAGTTTACAGTTGAGGTGAGCTGCTTTTTTTCCATATACCTAGGCTAGGATTTTATCTGTAGCTCAGTCAAATGCATTTTTGTATTTTGCATTGCATGTTCTCACATTCTACAGGATATTCTCAACTAGATGACATGATCAGTGTTTAAGTATTTAATTTCAAATATCTTAAGCTATTGGGAAAACAAGAGATATTTACTGTGTTACGGAAATTCCACTGCAAAGTACATAGAATTACTAAACTATCTGTATCTTCCCTTCTAGAAAAGCTGGATTAAATATTTTGCTGATTTGCTAAAAAGGATGATTTGAGCATTTTTCTCTTTTATTGAAGCACCAGATCCTAAATACATTTTCCAGTGTTTGCTTTAAAATAGCATGCCACTGTGGATGGTGTTTCTACATATTTAATTATGTCTGGAAAAAAGAGTGAAAGTAGACCAGTTCCTTACAAAGCAATATGCCTCTGTGGCAACAGAACTAGATCTCTTCTTCTCAAGTGAAAATGGAACCAAAAGCTCTTACTGTCGTCATGCAACACTGGCAATTTAGTGTTTAGATAAAAGCCCTCAGACTTGTAGTTTCTGCAGTCCAAAGATTAGCAAGCCAAAACATACAAATGCAGTTTCCAATAAATGGTGATTAACTATTGTGTAGAAGTGAAGCCTGCTGTGAACTTTCAGTCCCTCCAGTTGAACTGTTTTATAGTGTAGTGCTATCAGGGAATATCATTGTAAACAGAAAGGCAAGGGAATAATAAAATATGTGCTTAGTGTTCCTATGTGTGGGCAAATTCCTTGAATTTATCAAGCTTGTTTGTGTGTCCCCGAATTTTTCTCCAAAATGATGACTCGTTCTTTAATTACAGTTAAATAGAGCTGTGTTTTTAGTGGTGTTTGAAACTACAGATTGAATTTAGTAATGTAAGTGTCATTAATCTGGTGAAATAAAAATGCTGAGTATTTTAATAAGGTCTTAATTTAATGTTTTTAAATTCCCTGAAGAGATTTAATGCTAAACCAGCTGATATAAATCTGCTTGCCTCCTCTGTAATTGTCTCTCTCAAGCATGTATCTCTCTTCAAGGGAACTTGGCTCACACTAATTTCAAAGCTGTTTACTGCCTGTGTGACTTTGATAGACTCTCACTTTTATTGTTAAAAGTTGTTAACATCAGAGGTGACCAGAAAACTGAAGTTGCAGAGTCTATATACAGTATTAGTTGTCCTGTATTTTTTTTTTACTGAGTACCACAGAAAAGCCCCAGTCTTTTTATTGTGCTTTAGATGCCTAGAAACCTGTTCAAGAGAGTTTGCAGGTTTTACTGTCTTTTAAGGCTTACAGATTTACAGATGAGGGGGTTTTGGCCCCTGTTTTGGGGGATTTGTTTGTTGTGAACAGAATCTGCCTTGTTTTTTGATGTTCACTGATGACACTAAGCTGTGTGGTGTGGTGTGGTGTGGTCAACACGCTGGAGGGAAGGGATGCCATCCAGAGGGATCTGGACAGGCTTGAGAGGTGGGCCCACACAAACATCATGAAGTTCAACAAAACTAAGTGCAAGGTCCTGCACCTGGGTTGGGGCAATCCTCAGCACAAGTACAGGTAGGGTGAAGGTTGAGAGCAGCCTTGACGAGGACTTAAGTGTGTTGGTTGATGAGAAGCTCAACATGAGCTGGCATTATGTGCTTGCAGCACAGAAAGCAAGCTGCATGCTGGGCCGCATCAAAAGAAGTGTGGCCAGCAGATTGAGGGAAGTGTTTTTGTCCTTGTACTCCACTCTGGTGAAACCCCACCTGGAATACTGTGTCCAGCTCTGGAGCCCTCCACACAGGAAGGACATGGACCAGTTGGAGCAAGTCCAGAGGAGAGCCACAGAAATGATCAGAAGGCTGGAGCACCTCTGCTCTGAGGACCTTACTTCAATAAGGTCTTCCTGGATC
>VZRU01021332.1:47905-70720 GCA_013398155.1 Pedionomus torquatus | reverse complement strand
GTATTAGTTGTCCTGTATTTTTTTTTACTGAGTACCACAGAAAAGCCCCAGTCTTTTTATTGTGCTTTAGATGCCTAGAAACCTGTTCAAGAGAGTTTGCAGGTTTTACTGTCTTTTAAGGCTTACAGATTTACAGATGAGGGGGTTTTGGCCCCTGTTTTGGGGGATTTGTTTGTTGTGAACAGAATCTGCCTTGTTTTTTGATGTTCACTGATGACACTAAGCTGTGTGGTGTGGTGTGGTGTGGTCAACACGCTGGAGGGAAGGGATGCCATCCAGAGGGATCTGGACAGGCTTGAGAGGTGGGCCCACACAAACATCATGAAGTTCAACAAAACTAAGTGCAAGGTCCTGCACCTGGGTTGGGGCAATCCTCAGCACAAGTACAGGTAGGGTGAAGGTTGAGAGCAGCCTTGACGAGGACTTAAGTGTGTTGGTTGATGAGAAGCTCAACATGAGCTGGCATTATGTGCTTGCAGCACAGAAAGCAAGCTGCATGCTGGGCCGCATCAAAAGAAGTGTGGCCAGCAGATTGAGGGAAGTGTTTTTGTCCTTGTACTCCACTCTGGTGAAACCCCACCTGGAATACTGTGTCCAGCTCTGGAGCCCTCCACACAGGAAGGACATGGACCAGTTGGAGCAAGTCCAGAGGAGAGCCACAGAAATGATCAGAAGGCTGGAGCACCTCTGCTCTGAGGACCTTACTTCAATAAGGTCTTCCTGGATCATTCTCCAGGCTGAACAACCCCAACTCTCTTAGCTTGAGCTCATAGCAGCAATTAAAAGGGGCTTGGAAACAAGATGGGGACAAACTTTTTAGGACAGCTTGTTGTGATATAAAGCGGGGGTAATGGTTTTAAACAGAAATGGGATGTATTTAGACTATATGTAAGAAGAATTTTTTTACAATGAGGGTGGTGAAACATTAGAACAGTTTGCCTGGAGAGGTGGTAGATGCCCCATCCCTGGGGACATTCAAGGTCAGATTGGACACGACTCTGAGCAGCCTGATTTAGTTGAAGATGTCCCTGCTCACTGCAGGGGGCTTGGTCTAGATGGTCTTTAAAGGTCCCTTCCAACCCAAACTGTTCTGTAATAACAAATCATCAAGTTGGTGTATTTCAGATGAGGAAGGGAGAGAACTGCTTCAGTTGTATTCTAATTTATATATGTGAAACTTGTTGAATTTCGATCAGAAGGAATGTCAATCTTGATGTCTTCTTCATTAAGCTTGTGTTCATTCAATTTCTGTGGACCTGTTGTCATTTGTACCACAGCAAAGTGGGTCCAGATGCTTAAGTTGCTTGTATGGGCAAGCTGAGAAGACCTTGCCCCAGAGGTCAGGATGGAGCTGCCTGCGTGTCAGTGAGTGTATTTAGCCATATTAGTACTAAATACTGTGGTTGAGAGGCGGTGTTAATTCACAGAGGAGCTGAATCACAGCAGTCACTTCAGGGTAACAAAGAGCAGGAACTGTAGCAGCCTTGATGACAAATCAGTGCTACAGTGATTAAAAAGATATGCCTTTCCCATGCTCCACATAGGAGTCAGCATTGTTTTCCTTGGGGATTTTTGTCAGCCTGTAAATAAAGGTTGCTGATGGTTTCCTTTGGGAGCAACTTAAGTTCTGTGAACATCATTTGCTATCAGATACTCCTCATTAGGTGGTGGCTGGCAGAGGGAAAAGCAGGTAGGGTGCTGAGCTTTGGCACTTTTTCTCTGTCTTGCTGAGTAGCCTTTTTAGAGCTTAGCATCCGAATGTCGAGCTGACATGAGGGAATACCTGTGGATCAGTCTTCCCAGGCATTTTGGTGTCAGGAGGAAGGGGCAAAGGTTTCTTCAGGACTCCATGCTAGTGAAGTTAGAGAAGTCTAAATAAATACCATGTCTGAGTGTGGGACTGGGAGCCTGAGTATTTGAAAGCACAGGGTTGGTAGAGCACAGATGTTCCTGGGTACCACAGCACAGTTAATGAGCACTGCTACTTTTCTTCTATTGATATGTGAGCAGCTTGGCAAGCAGGCCAGGGAAGACAAGGGGCAGCCTGTGAGCCCAGTCGTTGTCCTGTTCTTTAATTATTACTGTTTTCAAATCCTTTTCAAAATTCACAGCTCGGTTTATGTGCTAATTGGCCCTTTTAATAATCAAATGATAGAGACTACAAAAGTCGGGCTGTGCGTTCTCTCGCCAGTGCCACTGCATAGCTGTGATAAATTATCTATGGCAAACTTTCTGTTGCCTTGTGGCGCTTGGCCTCTCTCAACCAACACATTTTCTGCTGTGTCTGGTGTCCTCAAATGTGAAAGCTGGTCTGGGAAGGAAACAAGCTGAAGGGAGAGTGGCCACAGAGTGCTGTGGCACTCCTGGAGAAGTAGTGGGTTACTGAGGCACAGAGCGGAGGATGCTGCTGAAGAGAGGAGGTTCTGCTGCTGGAGACAGAGGGAGAAGCCTCCTTCTGCACCTCACAGCCCTTCCACACTCTTCCTAGCCCATCAGTGGTGATGCTTTCCTGTGGTATCCATGTTGGGAAGGGACAATGTGCTTGGATGGTTGGGTCACTACACTTTCTGACAAAGAGTCCTTCTCCTGCTCTCCTGTAGGCTCTCATAAGATACTGGAAGGCTGCTATAAGGTCTCCCTGGAGCATTCTCTTCTCCAGGCTGAACAGCCCCAGCTCCCTCAGCCTGTCCTCATAGGAGAGGTGTTCCATCCCTCTACTCATTTTTGTGGCCCTCCACTGGACCCATTCCAACAGGTCCATATCCTTTCTCTGTTGAGGACTCCAGAGCTGGACACAGTACTCTGGGTGGGGTCTCATGAGCATAGAGTAGAAGGGGAGAATCACCTCCTGTGACCTGCTGGTCACACTTCTTTTGATGCAGCCCAGGATACGGTTGGCTTTCTGGGCTGCCAGTGTGCACCGCCAGCTCATGTTGAGCTTCTCGTCCATGAGCACTCCCAAGTCCTTCTCCTCAGGGCTGCTCTCCAGCCATTCTCTGCTCAACCTGTATTTGTGCCCGGGATTGCCATGTCCGGTACTTGGCTTGGCTGAACTTGATGCGATTTGCACTAGCCCACCTCTCAAGCCTGTCCAGGTCCCTCTGGATGGTCATTGACAGGAGGTGCTCTCCATAAAAGAAATGTGCAAATCTTCTTTTCACTCTTTACAATAATAAAATTGGTAAAAACGCATTGAAGTAACATTTTTCTTAGTAGCTAGGTAAGTTTGTGGAAAGTGAAGGGGAGGTTATTGGATTTGTTAACCTTCGAACACTCCCTTTGGAGGTTCTGCTGTCTATTATGGCTGTGTGTCTGTGCAGAAATGAGAGTCTGCAAAAATAACCAGATGGGCCTAGTACATTGAAAATAACAGTCATGACACTACTTTGAATGATACGTTACTAAGGGATCTTGCTGGACATGAAATAAGACATAATATGCAAGAATGAAGAGTGATGTATGAGTTTTGAAAACTGGGAGGTAGCTAGGCATAATGCATAATTAAAAATATCCTTTAGTTTACTTTCTCCACAGGCTTCAATGTGTCAAAAGTCTCTGGTCTTTTTCTAAAAGCACTAATTTCTTCTTTGTTTCCATGGAAAGTAATGAACTGAACCCAAGCTGATTTCTTTCAAGAACGCTGTGGTTTTTTTGTTTTTTTTTTTTTTTGTTTTTTTTTTGTTTTGTTTTGTTTCAAGAACCCTGTTAACTAGGGACATAAAGAATTCATGCTGAAAATGTTATGAGCCTGAGTTGCACATACCTCACAGTTTTCATGTTAACCCATCCTTTGACTTTGTCTTTTTTCTGGTGGAAGGAATGTTGGTGGGAGGGTAAGATGCGTGGTGCTTAGTATAACAAAACTAATGAATTATTAGAAAGCAGTGTTTGTCAAAAGTGATCGGTACACACAGACTTAAGTAGGTTTTCCCGGTCCTCCCTGGAGGCAGGTGGATGTAGTGAGTGGCTGGGGCAGGTCTGGTGTATGTGTCAAGCAGCCAAAAGGGAGATGTCCGAACAACATGCAAACTTGGAGAGCAATGTGACTTGAGACATTGACTTAGACTTGTTAATATAGGCTTATCTTGGAAATGATTAAGTTTCAGGCTACACACATTGCTTCAATTTTTGGAAAAAATGTGTATAAGGTCTTGGGATTTAAGCAATCGGAGAGACTTTCTCTTGCTTAATCTTTTCATGTTGGTTGTTTCACAGAATGCAGTTTATGAAATGGGATGGTTTTAGGGGATTGTTTTTTTTTTCCAATTGATAGGTCCCAGTTTGTCTCAAGCCAAGAGTGACTGGATGTAATTATTCTATGGTAGCCAGATACAAAGAGTTATGGGGATGTGGGAAAAGGAGAGGTGAGGAAATGGGTAGAGAATTTGCGGTGTGGTTTTGCTGCTTGCAGTTATCAGTATCACAGCATTGCAAACGTATGCATGCAGAAGTTGTGCAGTTTGCTTGAAAATCATGAATTTTAAATCCTACTTGTTTGTTGAATTCTTTGATTTGCCTCACAGATTTTGAGTTTTCAGGCTTTGCTGAAAACCTCCAGACCTAATTAGAAAAAGAAGGATGGAGGTTATGACTCTAATGGATCATTTAATACAATATGCTAAATATGATGAAAATAAGAGACCTGGGAAGAGTGACAGGAAAACATAAACAAAACTTTTGCAACTGATACTGATTGCTCAATGCTCCAACTGAGAAGCTTGCCACAGGAGTAACTGGGTTAGGTTTTCTGACTTGAATTTGCTAGTAGGTGAGATGAGATTAGTGCAATGAAACCCACTTGGCTTTAACATTTCAGTGCTTTGAATCTAATGCCTTTTTAATTGGAGGGGCAAACAACTGTACCCATCTGGAGATCAGACTTGCTATCTGCATCACTATTAGTCTCTGTGAGGACTTGAAATAATGGTGATGAGTTTGGGGAATATGTACTTGTTTTACCTAGGCTATATGAGTTTTCCACTGGAAAAAAATAAATGTTAGTCCTTAGTTCTGCCACTCTGTCACTCTTCTTTCCTAGTGAATTAAGATATTATCCATGGTGTGGTAAATTATTTAAGTTTAATACACTTGGCAAGTTCTTATTTTGTCCAGTAGCTTTAAGATGAAAAATTATACAGCCTGTTTCCAAATGAAGTGTTGTATACATGATAAATAGTCTTTTTAAATTGTGCCTCACAGATGACATCATACTAAGTAATAATACAATAGGGGTGTTTGTATCAATGCAGCTCCTAGTAGTCAATGGTTTTACCAACCAGTGCTGCCTCATGAATACAGCAGATTTTTTTCACCAGGGCTTATTTATGAAAGAGAAACCAAACCAGATGTGTTACTGGCTAGGCCAGTGTAGGCAAAGTTAATACTTAGAAATTGGAGAGAAACCTTGAGGCTGATGCTTTTTTGTCTCCATCTTACTGGCAGTGTCATACAGCCAAAGTGCAGAAGTAAATGCTCAGCTTTAAAAACAATGGGGAGCAACAAGAATTTTCTAAATAGAGCATGCACCTCCAAGCTGAGTACAGGCTTAACATTTGTGTGGTGATGTGCTTAGAAGGAAGATTTTAGCTTTTTTGATTTGTATTCATTAGCTACCCAGACGCTCATGGTGTCTGCATGAAATTCCAAGCTCAGTCCAGGTTAGAAGCTGTTCATGAAATGTTGAAAGCTGACTCCTAGTTGTAGTTCTATTATTTACATGTTGAATTACACTTCATGTATTTCACTGTTAATATTAATCCACAAGCAGTGTACCTATTTGTGTCTTCTGTGGTGTATATCCTATACGCCTTAACTGGTTTAGCCTTGTTTTAGAAGTGTTTTTCTGTTTCCTATGTATGGTAGTGCTGGACGCTTTGGGGAGTGATGAACTTGTGTGACTTATAGCAGTCTTGTATTACAGAAGTCTTGTATGGCCTTTCTTTGCAGCAGTTACAAGTCTTGATGTAACCAGAAGTTTTCCTAGTAACTGTAGTTCCTCCTTGAGCTATTATGTAAATATCTTAGCACTTTCTCTTCTCCCTTCCTAAAAATGATGGTTGTTGTTTTTCCTCTTCCCACCTTCGCAGTCCCAGGGCATGTTTCTGTGAAGACTTCCATAAGCCCTGAGAGCTGTTGCCCAAGATACCTCCATGTATTTGCATATTAAGGATTTAACAAGTTTGCATGCTCTTTGATGCCATTGGAAGTTTTTCTTTTTGATGGCTCTGCTGTTGGCTGTCCTTGATAAGCCCCTTGTTTTGGGTGCTCAAGCAGAGGGTGTACTCTTGGACTTCCGTTTTCTGGGGGGGTTGCAGGGCACAGACCTTCTCCAACCTCTTCTTTCAAGTAAATACTTGATGGTTTTATGGTGAAAGTAATTGGTTGTGTTGGAAGCAGATGGTAGTTGTGTTGCTGGCTATTGAGTTGAGTTCCACTGCCTCACTCACTTGGTCTGAACTCACCTATGTGTGAATGCAAAAGCTGATTTGTTTGAGCCTTCTTTGCTTTAGCTGTATAGTTTAGTCATCCTTATAAACCACTATTAGTCTAATTCTAGCAACATGCTTTTTTTTTTCTTTTTTTTTTGTTTTGTTTGTTTTTGTTGGGTTTTTTTTTTTTTTTTTTGTTTTTTTTTTTTGTTTTTTTTTTTTTTTTTTTTTTTTTTTTTTGGTTGGTTGTTTTTTTTTGGGGGGGGTGTTTTGTCAGGGTTTTTGAGTGTTTTTCTGTAGAAGATAGGGAAAAACAGTGAAAATCTACCTTTTTGACTCTGTAAAGTATTTTTGTTTGGAATTTAAGGACTGTAGGGAGGAAACAACAATGACAAATAGGGGCTGGTGTTTGGGAGTTAAGAAGTTTTTGTAGAGGAGCTTTTATAAAGCAAGAGAAACTTGCTACCAAAGAATAAAGCAAGAATACCATTTCAGCTGTTAAAACCATTTTATCTTGATTACCCATGGTTGGATTTAATTTACTGCAGTAATTTACTGCAGCACTGGTTTTGAGCGTGTATGAGTACAGCATTTTAGGAATGTTGTAGCTATCACCCAATTTAGGTAGGACACCTACATTCTGACAATACTGCTGAAAGTAATGAAAACAGTGTTTTCATGAGGCATAAAAAAACATGCTTGTTCCAGGTTAGTGTGCAAATTGTTTACATCAATGCTAGTAATACAACTATAAATTGTGATCAGAAAACATGACCTTGAAATATCCTTAGTTCTACCTTTTCTGCCTGTTTAGCATGCTCTATTAATCTTCCCTGTTTTAAGGGGATGATATATCAATACTAAAGGAGCAGTCATAAATGTCGTCATATTCTGTTCCCTGTTTGCTTATTTTCCATTGTAATACTTGAAGCATGTTAGGATTCTATATTATCTTTCATGTTATAATTAGTTTCTTTCTGTGGGGATGTGGGGTTTTTTGTTTGCTCTTTGGTATAATAATCCTGTGTCTTTGTTCTGAAAGTGTAGCACAACGATTTCTGGTGTTTTGAGAAGGAATTGGGCCCTTTTATTTGTTCATGTATTTGAACTTCATGCACTGTGTTTTTGAGAGAAATAACAGTTGACCCAAACTTTTGAGAGTTTTTTTAGGATCCCAGCTGGAGGACTGTTCCATGTCACCAGTCTTCTAGAGAACGCAGAATCCCCATAATCAGAAAATTGGAGCTGTTTTCAAGTCCTTATGTTGGCCTCTAAAAGACCTGGTTACTAGCTTTTGCAAATTTTACCTCTCTTCCAGTTTAGCTCATAAAGTCTCCATGGTTTTTCCTATATTCTCTTCTGGCTAGAAATTACCTATGCAGGATGGATGGCAGAAAATGTTGTTCCCTCTCCCTGCACCGAAAGGAAGATGAGAAGGGAGGAAGCATCCAAATAAGAAGCCAGGTATTAGTAACTTCTTGTTATCTTGTAATGTGTTTCAGAGTTGCATTGGGCCTTTGAAGATGAGCTGTAACTGCACTGTGTTGCAGGGAGCTCTTTGAATACCTGACTGGAGGCTTATATTGTCTGTGTTAAGTCAGTTCTGTGCTTGGGAGAAGTGGACTGGGACTGTGTGTGTGTCCTCTCACTGTGCCTGTCTGAACAGCTAACGTCTGTGCTGGATACTCAGAGAGCCTCATCTTGCCCATTAAATTCAGTAAAAGTGGAGGTGTTCTTTGTTTTCAGCAAAGGGAACCCTGCCAGGTTGATTAGGGACAGGGGAATTATTAGGTAAATAAGGGAGAGGAGGGAGGAAGATGATCTATTTCTGTGGCTACTTCCACAGTTTACACATGCTGAAATGTACTGCTTTGGGAAAACAAATCTGATCTTTTCTCACCATCATGACAAACAACTGGAGAAGTAGAAGAAATGTTAATCATCAGGACATTATATGAAACAGTAGTTCCTCTGATTTGCTCAAATCCATGTTTCAACTCCTGTGCAACTGCCTTGACAATCAGACATAGTACTGAAGCGAGTAGAAGTTGCTGGAGTGCAAGGACTTTTTCTGCTTGGGTGACTTAAGTAGGTGCCCATATTAGTGTTGAGAGGACTAATTTCAAGTGAGTCTTGCAAATGGCGGCACTGGAAGCAAGACGGTTTCTCCCTCTGAAAGTTCAGTTTTGCTCTGGAGACTTAAGGTTCAGATGTGTTGTTCAAAGTGCATTTTTAGGGAGATGCACAGCCTGGTTTCTGAGGACTAAATAGGAAGGGCAGGCAGTGATGAATGTGGGGAAGGCACGGCAGTGTGCTGTGAACATAGCCATCTCTGGGCAGAGGCAGGCGGCTGGGATCTTTGAAGCGGTGCTTCCGACCTCCAGCAAGTCTCTTTCTCTGCCTGTTTCCCACCCTTTTGACAGTTCAGCCTGCTTTTACTGTCTTTTGAGGCAAAGTATACCAAATGGCGTGGAGATTTCCTAACCTTATATGGAGCATATTACACATAACAGTATGCTTGGCACTTGATTTTTGCATACCCATCTGTTTGCCCTCAGTAATACTAGCTATCAGCTGGGAGTCCAAGAGCATTTCGGCCTTATCCTGGACATTTGCGTCCATTTAGGCGTTAACGTGTAGAAGGGAAGAGAGTGGATGAGCAGTTGGAAAACATGGTTTGCAATTAGTAGTAGGTGAACCAACCTGGCCCGGAATTTGTTGGAGCTCCTGGGAGATGGTCAGACCGGTCCTCATGCACATGCTCCCCATGCAGCAGTACACAAACACCAGGGTGCAGCACCAGCAGCCCGGGTGACTAATATTTATTTAAAATGAACAGCCTGTGAAATCACTGTGAAAACACTGCATTATGGAAAGACTGCAGAGAGACCCCAGGGCAGCTGTTGGGACAAGACATCACAGATGCTCTTTTGAAAATGAGCGATTTGCTGCTGAAGAGCAGCCTGGCTCATTTGTGGAGTGTGCCCTTGGTGCTTCCCACACAGGAATATCCACTGTGCTGCCTGCCTGTGTTGTAGCAGGACAGGGTTGACAAAGTAAGTGCTTCCCTTGGAGTTTTTACAATAGGACTTTCAAGTGCTGCCCAACAATGCCGAATTGAGTTGGTAGCACTGCTTACTGCGTTACAGAAAGCCATGCTGCCATGCAGGTATTTGCTATCTGTCTGGCCTTAATTCTGAACTTTGCAGTATTTATAGATCAAAACTAGGGGAGAAGGAAAGAAAGATTTGAACTTTTTCAGATTCTAATGCCGTCCAGAAATTTGCCCTGCTTCAGTAATTTAAAAAACAGTTTGTTACTGACGCTTTGTAACAGGACCTTTTATGTCTCCGTAATAAAGCCTGAGCTGAGCGTCAAACACTTTTTTTTTCTTCTTCCCCCCTCATAAAAGTAGTTATCCTCTTGAGATGCTCAAGTTTGGGAGGTTTTAAGTCCAGCCAATTAACTACCTTAACAGTTAAGGCAAACGTGTTAACTGTAGATCTTGAAAGACTCCCAGGTCTCATCAGATTCTGCAGGCTGGCTGCTGGGATACAGATTTATTTTCTTCAGGTTCAGGTGCTGTTGAATGTGTCCACGCTTCTGCCCAGGGTTTGTTGACAGAGGAGGTGGCTGGCCTGACCTGAGCTATGGTCCCATTGACAATTGCCAGGCTGTGGCGTGGGCATATTCTGGAGTCTGTTGGCAGATGGGGTCAAATCCGAAAAAGGGTGTAGGTGTCTAAAAAGGTAGTCAGATGGTCTTCTAGGTATGAAATCCCAAATCCTTTCACCATGCTCTTCCCATGCAGCAGTGTCATACTCTGGAGATACTAGACCTTGTTAGGTACCGCTGACTTGAACTGAAAAAAATCCAGGGTGCGCTATAGCTATTCCTGCATGGAGCAAGTTTATTTCATTATTATGCTGTGGACACATGGAGACTGACCACCACGCCAGCAGATGAGGCTCTCCATATAAAAATGGGTATGTGCTTTTGCTGCCCAGACTCCTGAAAATCCTCATGATGCCCAGGGGAAACAGGGTTTGTTACTCATAGCTGAAGGGTTTGGCTCCTTCCTGATGGCAGGATGGGAAGGGCTGCTTTGAGGGCAGAACTGAAGGAATTTGGATTCTCTGTTGTATTTTTCTTCTTAATATTTTGGGGTTTCTTATCTGTTTAAACTCGACTGGATGCATTAGGTTTATTTTATAAATTACTCCCTCTCCTGTATTGCCATTGCCCATGAATTAAATAGGAGGGCACTCCTAATGGTAGGACTGTGGGAATTAATAGAATTGTTGGTAGCTGTAATGTCTTTTAAAGCAGGTCTGCCAGACCAATCCTGACTTTTCTCCTCTTTTGGTTATTTTGACATAAGGTTTTTCTGGGAATGTTTGGCTTTTTTTTGGCCATCTCTTATCTGTGCCTTAGGCATTGGACACATTTCTGTCACTTTTGTCTGTCCTTGAAGTCTTCATCAGTAAGAGCACGTTTCAGATCACTATTACCTTTGGATATTTACAGCCAGTGAGTGCCATAGAAAGGCTGCAGAAACCCCAATCATCGCCAAAAAATAACAGCAAACCCACACCATTGTTTTACCTTTTACAAAACTTTGTTACTTGTTTATTTAGGTCATCCGTTAAGGGGATGAGGGAACTCCTACCCCTACTGTCTTCATGCTGTTTGTGATTTATTTTCAACTTAGTATCATGCTGGCATCACACAGGACACTTGCGGTTCTGAACTGAGATGCCTCCCTCCCTGCTTGGTGGTAATGCTCTATCAACTCTAAGTGGCAATTAATGCCATTTCCCCAAAATGACTTCTGCAAAAATAAAGTGTAATTTGAAAGTAGTTGCCTATTACAGTGATTTATCTTCTCAGTGACTGATTTGTTATTTAACTCTAAAATCATTTTATTGATGTCTTTGGGAAAGTAACTATGTGACCTAAGTGAAAATGTTAAACTTATTAATCATGGTAAATTTTCTCTGTTGGGTTTACCATATACATGAATTATGTAGCTTGTAAAACAGACTGTTTATTATTCTAAGAAAATACAGTGCTGCACTGCAGGCAGCACATAGTTTTAATTTTATGAGTGTTAAAAGTAAAATGGTCAATTGATGAAAAGGTTAAGTGCAAGTTACTTGGTTCACTTTCAGTGGAGTCCCTTTGAAGATAAAGGTGCTGTAATAGTACTGTTATTACTAATTTCCAAAACCTGAAGTTCTTATTAAGTTGCAACACAGAGGAGAATCACCTCTTTCCCCTGAAATCCCCGGGGTTGTGGATTGCAAAAATTCAGGCCTTTTTGAGCCTTAGGTAGTTTCAGCAAATTTATTGTCTTCAATATAGAAAAATAGCCTGTATTATCCTTTGGATTCATAGAATGGTTAGAGTTGAAAGGGGCCTTAAAGATCATCGAGTTCCAACCCCCCTGCCATGGTCAGGGACACCTCCCACTAGACCAGGTTGCTCGAAGCCCTATCCAGCCTGGTCTTGAACGCTTCCAGGGACGGGGCATCCACGGCTTCTCTGGGCAACCTGTTCCAGTGCCTCACCACCCTCACAGCAGAGAATTTCTTCCTAATATCCAATCTAAATCTCCGCTCTTCCAGTTTAAAACCATTACCCCTTGTCCTATCACTACACTTGCTGACAAAGAGTCCCCCTCCAGTTCTTCTGTAGGCTCTCTTAAGGTACTGGAAGGCTGCTGGAAGGTCTCCCTGGAGCCTTCTCTTCTCCAGGCTGAATTGGTAAAAAGCAATATGACTAATAATGCTAGCACCCCTGTCTGTTTGCTGCAAGAGTCGTAACTGTGTGAAGGTTGGTTTAGAAAGCATAAATGCCAGCCTCAGCTGAGTTGTGGTGTTTCTCTCAGAAGCAGAGAGATTTGAAGAAAAAGATCTGGAATATTTCTGTAGAAAAAAGTAAGAAAAAGAGATGGAGTTCAGCCCTGCTCATGACAAATCACTTTAGAAGGCAGAAACTGGCTAAAGGACATTGCAGATCCTGAGAACAAGAGTTGGCTCTGTTGTAGAGAAGGTTCTGAAGGACATGGATTTTCTTGTGTCTCTGCTGTGTGAGGTAGTGTTGAGCTACATGAGAACAGGAGTCACCTCAACTGGAAATCAATTTGCCTTTCAATTGAAGCATTTTCTGGATCTCATGGGGGATGTGCTTCGTGTGAGCATCTCCTTTGTAATTCGTCCTCCTTGTGATAGGAGTAGATGTGAAAGCTGTGCTGCAAGTGAGGGATGTCTCAGGACAGGCACCTTGAGCAAACTGAGGTACAAAAGTCAAAATACAGATGGTAAAAGCTTGGTTCAAAGAGGAGAGGTCTGATGCAACTTGGGAACAGAAAACTTGAGCACTCACCAAAAGTGGCCAGAAAAAAATATGGGGTTTTTAGCAGAAAATTAGACAAAGTTCTTGATGCTGAATAAAAGCGAACCCCATGGTTACAAAATCACTGCATTTTTCCATGCAGTAAGGGCTGTTCCCAACACTTCTCTTGGTCCATTGCAAGAGCAATGAACATACCAGAGTGAGATTTCTTTGATTTCCATGTCTGATGGGGACAACTGAAAACAGACAGAAACTTTGGCAGAATCAAAATGGTACTTATTACTTGTCTGTGCTCCATTGATGGAGGATCTGAGCAGTTTATTCGCAAGACTGTCAACATCTTCCTCCTCCTACCAGTCCCCTGTGTCATTGTAAGTGATAAAAAGATGCTCTGATTTGGGTCTTGAAGACATATGTGTGTTAATATCCTGTCGAATAAAAATGCAGCTCTATAGATCTTTTTCTAATTTCCTTCTATCTGTAATGCCCAAAATATTCATTATACAATCTCATTTTATTTTATTGCTTTACTGGTTTTAATTTTTATTTTATTCATAACAAAAACATAAAATAAGCAGAAAAGCTGAAGATCAAATACAAGACTGGTAACAGATAAAGAATTTAATACATGAAATAGGAAATTTTGTGCTATTAATATTCAATCACACTGGAAGCAGGTAGGGTGAGTCATTGGCGGGGCGGAGGGGAATCAAAAATATGTGGGCAGAGCACTGGCCTTAGAGGGATTCTTCTGCCTGAATTAGGAGACTGGGTCAAGCACAAATACAGCTTGGGTGGAAAATGAATTGAGAGCAGCCCTAAGGAAAAGGACTTGGGGGGTGCTGGTAGACAAGAAGCCCAACATGAGCTGGCAATGTGTGCTTGGCAGCACAGAAAGCCAACTGCATCTTGGGCTGCATGAAAAGAATTGTGGCCAGCAGGTCGAGGGAGACGATTCTACCTCTTTGATCCACTCTGGTGAGACCTCACGTGGAGTACTGCATCCAGCTCTTGAGTCCTCAGCACAGGATGGACATGGACCTGTTGGAATGGGTCCAGAGGAGGGCCACAGAGGTGATTAGAAGGCTGAAACACCGCTTCTGCAAAGGCGGGCTAGGAGACTTGGGCTTGTTCATCCTGGAGAAGACTCCAGGAAGATTTTATAGCACCCTTCCAGTACCTGAAGGGGGCCGACAGGAGGCATGGGGAGACATTCTTTATGACAGAGTTTTGTGATGTGTCAAGGGGGTAGTGTTTTTAAACTGAAAGAGTGGAGATTTATAACAAATTCACAATTGTCATGTGATTGTCCTCAAAGCAGCAAAATAGCTGGTAGTGATGAACTTTACCATCCGACTTCACTATGTAAGTCCTTTATCCTGTTTCTTAACTGTGATAGCAGATAAACTACTGTGTGCTTTTTAAGAAACAAAGCCTTGAAGAATTTGGCCTCCTGTCATGCTGCAGAACTTGGGGAGTGGAATTATCACTGGACAAGGTTCACAAACTGCCTTATCTCACTCTTCGCCCATAAATAAAATTCCAGATGAGATATGCTCTGTGCATATTAAGCTCTCAGTTCATATTTGGTCCAAGCAGGTGCCCAATTTGTGATGCAGCTGAACTGAGGGGAAGTGAAGCTGTATCCCAGCTTGAATATCAACTTTGGGATAGGCTTGTAGCAGGGCATGGGTATTTTTTGCCTGAGGGAGAGCTGTGAATGCCTGATGAGGAAGTAAAATATTTAGGTTTTGCATCACACTGCAGCTTGAGTTAGACAGCGATGATGTGAAATAACCAGACCAATCTCCAAATTCATGCTTCTCTTGGAGTTGTGATATGATCCTCAAGCACAAACTTTGTTGAGAACTGGTACCAGCAGGAAGGACTTATTATTACTCACATATTTGTGGATCTAGTGACAGTTGCAAAGTCTTTTGACAGGAAGCCCTTAAGCATAATCCCCAAGTCTGTATTTTAAGCAGGAACCATTCAAATTAAAAGATTTTAGTTTTTAAATGTAGGATTGTCATATTTGTTTGATTTGGGGTCATTGCTCAAGATGTTAAAGGTGGTTACTGATGGTTGTTGTGGTTTCTGGCATTTAATATCGGCTGGATCATGGCTGAAGAAATGTTCTCCTGTTGTCTGTCTCTCTGTAATGTGCCTGCGGGGTTTTGCCTTATCAGAGGCTCTACAGAACTGGTACTCCCAGCTCCACAGGGCTCCTTGCAATTGCCTTGTTGGCAGTGTATGGTCCTGTCCTGATGCGCTTGGCTGAAACTGGTCCTTGCCCTGTGTGCCTGTTTGGCTAAGGCCATTGAAGTCAAAGTCAAGCAGTAGGAGCAAAGCACGGTGGCAGTGGAAGACTGAAGGATGTTGAGATGGATGCTTTTCACAGACTATTTGACATGCTGTAATCCACTTTTTTACTTTAGTAGTTCATTGCATTAGCTTGGCACTCCTTGTCTAAATATAAAAAATGTATGCTGAAAAATCGATTACTGTCACTTGTCAGTGTGCCTCATTTACCCTGCCTCAAATGCCTGGGGATAATTGCCAACGATGGAAAAGTTAGCAGCCTCCAGCTGTCAGCAAGGTTGTAAAGGCACAGAACAGGGTCTCCTATGATGATATTGGCATCTCAGCTTTCTAGGGGTTTTGAAGCTGGGTTTGGAGGAATGGTGCCTGTTGCAAGTTCATTCTTGCCCAGAAAAGCCTTCTTTCTCTGAACTGCTCTCTGAGACAGACTATCCCTTTTTTCCCAGTTTTGCAAGCCTGTCTGTAAACAGCTTTCTGTGAATGCCAGTTCAAAGAGCTGGAAGTGCTGCTTGGGGAAATAGCCTTCTTGTGGCTTGTAGCTCTGAAATAAGTCCACGTATATAAGTTTTGAAATTGGTTCCTCAGGTTGTGCTTGTGTTGAAATTTGGATGGAGTCTTGTGAAGATCCAGTATACAAAGTTTACTTGAAGAGATCCCTGTGATCCCATGCGTCTTGAGAAGCACTGAAGAGTTGGATGTACTCGGATCGTGCTATAGCCTTTCCTAGTCAGAGATGTGGTTTTAGGAATAACTCCAGTCAAAGATTGTAAGTTCTCTAGGGTGCCTTGTATTTCATTCCCCCTAATCTATAGTATTTTCAGACTGCATACTGATTAGTTTATCTTTTACTTTGGTGACACTTAGAATAATTACTAAAATGAAAACTTTAACACTGGGTATCTCTGCTGCTTTGTTATGTTTTTTTTTTGTTTCTTTGTTTGTTTGTTTTCGTTTGTTTGTTTGTTTGTTTTAATTCCTCAGGAACCAGGAGTAAGTCTCAGTGTCATTGGGTGGTCCTTCATATCATCAGTTAATACAGCTCTGTGAACCAAACCTTGATGTCTTAAAGTGGAAAGTATATTACTTGATTGAGCAGCTGAGGTTTTGCCCTGTCACTTTGAATGATATTCCATAATACTACTTAATGGGATGTTAACTTTCAACAGAGGCATGACTAAACACTAGAAATTAATTTTTTTGACATTTGTCTGTTGTTCATTATAGTTGATGGCATCCTTTTTAAGTTACGCTGCATCTAGCATTGATAACATGCTTGGAACATAATGAGCTGTTGAAAGATTGTAGCAACAGAAAGGTCAAAAAATCACTTAAACATGGTTAAAAAATAATTCTTGAAAGCACTGTTGGGCTGCTTCTTCACTGGATTTAGTTAAAATGTTTAAAGAAAACCCCCAAGTCCCATAATTCTGTTTTCCTGAGATAAATACAGCAGAAATAGATAACATGGAAGAAACCTCTTATGTTTTATCACCATTTTAGAGAATAAAACTAAGCACCCTGGCTTGACAGGGAGGCACTCTGAACATATTTTGCAAGCGTGTTTGTCTCTCAGTGCAAATAAATTACTAATTGCCTGTTATGTGATGTGTTGAAATTAGCTCTTTCTTCCTCATCATAGCTTTAGACATCTTTGCCTCCCACTTCTTAAAGAGGTCAGGGCTTTGGCATCCTCAGGAATCCCAAATGAGGTTTGCCAGTCAAGCGTAGCAAAATCTAATCTCATCCAGAGAAAAAGAAGAAAACAGACCAGAAAATGATCTGATTTTCCGATTTCATGGCCAAGGTTACCCTGGGAAGTGCTGAAAGTGGCATTTAAAGCCCGTAACTAAGGTGGCATGCCAAACTAAGCACTAATAACAGAGCAACCGTGTGGAAAGATATCACTTTAACAATTTTATAGTTGCTAAGTGTGAAAACTGTAGTGTGGGCAAGCTCCTGGATTCTGTGGCAGTTGGTTCAAAGAGCTGGAGTTGATGCTCCGTGAGAAAACACTCACGGCCCCTGAAACTTTTAACACTGATGAGGTTGGCTCCTGCTTTTGCAGTCCAAACACAAGGCTGAACAGCTTCATTGAAGAGACTTATTTTTCCTTTAGAGAATAAAAAGAAGCAACACCACCACAGGGAAGGGGGTTGGTGGCTTGGTAGGATGGTGTTATTAGTGTGATCTTGTGCTCCAATAAAAAGGATTAGGTGGCTGCACTTAAAAGATGATGTAATTTTGCTTGTTGTAAGTGCTGTTCTGCTTTTTTCTCAGATGCATGTGTGCACACTCCCTTCCCTTGCGTTATTGCTGTGCACAGTGTTACCCACCTTAACAATCTCCCTGATGCAATACGCTATGCACAATGCATACGTGTCTCTGGGATGTGGACTGTGAAATGATGTGTATCAGGACAGTGCTGAAGGAGCAGATTGAAAGCAAGTGTATGTTTGTGTTTCTGAACTTATCTCTGGGTTTATTTGTGCCTTTAGCAAAGGTGTAGTAGATGCTTTGGAAGACTAATCTGTGGAATGAATTTGTACTTCAAAGGGGTACCTACTGTCTAGCCAGATATTAACCAGCTAAAGGCTACTAAATGTCTTCTACAGAGTATTGGCCAACCCTCTTATCCTAGTGTGGTGAAGTGCTCATACTGTGGGCTGGATGTAGCAAGGGATCCAATCCCCCTTTTAAAACTGTGTTGCCAGACCTCCCTTGTCTTACTCGTCTTGGCAGTGGAGTTGGCACTTGCCATCTTATACAGAAAAGGCACAGTGACTGTCACAGGTGCTTGTGTGATGGCAGACCCAACCCACCAGAAATGGTTGGGCATCCAAGGCCCCATAGCTGGAGGAGACTTTGCTGGGAATGGAGGAGCTTTTTAGAGCTCCAGTATCAACATCTTTGCAACTGAGGTCACTTGAGTGCCTAAATGAAGCTGCAGGAATCAAGCTTTAGGTAGCTGTTAGTTAAGGTTGTGGCTCTCCGTAAACTTAGTGAGACTTGGAAATTTAGCCCTGTTGCACTTGAGTTAAAAGATGAGAATTTTAAGCCTTAGCTCTTTGACAGCGTATTTATAACCTGTCATTGAAAAAAGCTTGTCCTGGTGTGTGTGAAGCACAACTAGAGAACTCTTTGGGGTCAGTGCAGATTTTGTGTAGGCTTTCTCATGGATTTTTTTCCCTTTGTATTTCTACCACTGTAAACATTGCAGATCTTCTGTGTGTCTTTTTCTCCTAACTGGTTTTAACTCTCACCTTTTAAAAGTGAAGATTCCTGTGTGATAGCACTAGAGAGGCAAAATGTGTTGGTGGTTGGCTGGGCTGGAATAAGCTATTTCTGCACAAATTTATTCCTCACCTCATATTGATGTCAGCATGTTGTGTTTCCAAAGCCAGCTTATATTTAACACTCTCTCCAAAGAGAGGCTGGAGCCTGGCACAGACTGCCTGATGCAGGTGATGAGCATTTGGACAGGTGAAATCCTCACTCGGTGGGTGGGAGTGAATGGGTGCTCCAGCACAGATTTCTGGAGTGACTGCTCAGCCTGACAGCAAGCACTCTGAGCTGGCTGACTTGGCCTAAAGATTATGAGTTCATATTTCTCTTTCGGGTTTTTTTTTTGGAAAAAAGCTTAGAAAGCATAAGAGGACTGAAAAGCAGAGAGGACTTTCAGTCCTTGCCTACCATAAACACTAAGTCATATTATAATGCTCATTAACACATTTTAAGGTTTTTACTGTACCACCTACTCCAAATAAGCTGGAGGTCTGTTTTAACCTCTATTGGAGGCAAAAAGCCAAACTCTAGACTTCTTTCTTTGGAAGACTCCTGGTGAAATGAAAGACAACCAAGATAAATGCTGATTCAGTTCCTTCTGTAGTTCCCTGTACCACCAGCATCTCAATTTCAGAAGAATTGTGAACCATGTGTTGCCCCTGCTAGTGTGCCAAAAAGAAGACTTTTTATAGAGAAAGATTGCATTTGCAGTGTTCAAGCCTCTGTCCTCGAGGACAATGCTACCTGCATGGGGGGAGGGAAGCAGGCTCACAGTGTATCTTTGCCAACTCATCCATACCAGTTCCTTCAGACTTGCTGAGACATTGGGAGGGCTGGGAGAAACTGAAAAAAGCTGTCTTCCTTTGGGGACCATCCTGAGCAGCGTCTGATGTTGGGAGCAACAGCATCCTGCTGCCACTGCCTGTGATGGGGCAAGGCATTGAGTCCTGACGGGGCTGTTTGGGATTGGTTTTGGAGGTTTCTTTAGGTTTTGGTTGGGATATATATCTTTGGGGGGGGTGTATTTTTTCTTTTTTTTTTTTTTACAATACAAGGAAATTGAATGTATTTGCAATCAGGCCGTATTGTAGTTGTAATCTATGGCAATTGTGGATGTAGACTTAGCAGGGTCTCCGTATTTATCTCCTTAAACAAAAAAATTGTTTATCTAGAGCTGGCTCAGTCTAAAGATGCTAGAAAGGGTGTCGTTTCCATGTGTTTTTGCTTCAGAAATGTGTTTTCTGCATGGGTACTTAAAGCCACATCCACTGGCTTATACTACAAGCTTTTTTTCTGATGCCTGGAGTGCACAATATGTATTTACCTACATAACAGTCTTACAACAGATTTTTATAAACTCTAGCCCTTCATTCGTGTGCTTTACTGCATTAACCATATTTCAGGCAGGAGTCCAAATACTTGGCTGCAAATCTACTTCCTAAATAAGTAGGTGTGACCATATACATTTAAAGTGACACAGGATATGTTTCTGGACTTATCATTAATGGAGAGCAAGAATTGCATAGTTTTCTGTCTAACGTTTTTGGGTTGAGGGAAGGAGAGTTGGGAATGCTTATGACCATATTCAATGATTCAATCTGTTATGCGACAAATCTAAGCTATCATAAAATCATACAGTTGTCTAGATTGGAAGGGACCTTTAAGATCATCTAGTCCAACCATCAGCCTAACAACAACCATCACTAGACCATATCTCTAAGCACTGTGTATACCTGTCTGCTAAATACTACCAGGGATGGTGACTTAACCACTTCTGTGGGCATCCCATTCCAATGCTTAATAAAAAGGAAATAAATTTTTCCTAATATCCAATCTGAATCTTCCCTGGTGCAACTTCAGGCTTTTTTTTCTTGTCCTATTGCTTGTTACTTGGGAGGCAAGAATGAACCCTGCCTCTCCACAACCTCCTTTCAAGTAGTTGTAGAGAGTGATATGGTCTCCCCTTGGCCTCCTCTTCTCTAGGCTAAACATTCCCAGTTCCCTCAACCACTCCTCACAAGACTGGTGCTCTGAACCTCCCGCCAGCTCCGTCCTTCTTTCCAGCACCTTGATGTCTTTTTTGTAGTGAGGGTCCCAAAACTGGACACTGTACTCAAGGTGGGGCTTCACCAGTGTGAAGTACAGGGGAATGGTCACTTCCCTAGTCCTACTCACCACACTGTTCCTGATACAACAAGGCAGGATGCTCTTGGCCAAGAGGCCACCTGGCCACACTGCTGGCTCATGTTCATCCAGCTGTTGACTAACACCCCCAGGTCCTTCAATGCCGGGCAGCTTTCCAACCACTCTTCCCCAAGCCTTTAGCATTTCATGGTATTGTTGTGACCCACATGTAGGACCCAGCACTTCTCCTTGTTGAACCTCTTCCCACTGGGCTTTGCCCATTCATCCAGCCTGTCCAGATCCCTCTGCAGAGCCTTTCTACTCTCAAGCAGANAATAAAAAGGAAAGAAATTTTTCCTAATATCCAATCTGAATCTTCCCTGGTGCAACTTCAGGCTTTTTTTTCTTGTCCTATTGCTTGTTACTTGGGAGGCAAGAATGAACCCTGCCTCTCCACAACCTCCTTTCAAGTAGTTGTAGAGAGTGATATGGTCTCCCCTTGGCCTCCTCTTCTCTAGGCTAAACATTCCCAGTTCCCTCAACCACTCCTCACAAGACTGGTGCTCTGAACCTCCCGCCAGCTCCGTCCTTCTTTCCAGCACCTTGATGTCTTTTTTGTAGTGAGGGTCCCAAAACTGGACACTGTACTCAAGGTGGGGCTTCACCAGTGTGAAGTACAGGGGAATGGTCACTTCCCTAGTCCTACTCACCACACTGTTCCTGATACAACAAGGCAGGATGCTCTTGGCCAAGAGGCCACCTGGGCCACACTGCTGGCTCATGTTCATCCAGCTGTTGACTAACACCCCCAGGTCCTTCAATGCCGGGCAGCTTTCCAACCACTCTTCCCCAAGCCTTTAGCATTTCATGGTATTGTTGTGACCCACATGTAGGACCCAGCACTTCTCCTTGTTGAACCTCTTCCCACTGGGCTTTGCCCATTCATCCAGCCTGTCCAGATCCCTCTGCAGAGCCTTTCTACTCTCAAGCAGATCAACACTCACACCTAACTTGGTGTCATCTGCAAACTGTACTGAGGGTGTACTCAATCCCCTTGTCCAGTCTGTTGATAAAGACTCTAAAGAGAATGGGCCCTAATACTGAGCCCAGGGTAACACCACTTGTGACCAGTCGTCAGCTGGATTTAACTCCATTCACCACCATTCTCTGGGTCTGGCCCTACAGCCAGGTTTTTTTACCCATCATTCAACATTTAGGAATGTCCACATCTTACCAAAAGGCAGNTAACTCCATTCACCACCATTCTCTGGGTCTGGCCCTACAGCCAGGTTTTTTTACCCATCTAAACCATGGGCATCTAGTTTCTCCAGGAGAGTGCTGTGGAAAACTATATCTAAAGGCCAGGCAGACAACATCCTCAGCCTTTCCCTCATTGACCCAAGTAGATCACCTTATCATAGAAGGAGATCAGGTTTGTCAAGTAGGACCTGCCTTTCATGAACCCATGCTGACTGGGCTTGATCACCTGGTTGTCCTTCATGTGCTGCATAATGGCACTCTGGATGATCTGTTCCACGAGCTTTCCAGGCACTGAGGTCAGACTGACAGGCCTCTAGTTCCTGAACTGTCATGGCTGGCTGACTATGCTGTATCTCTGTGGATGGCAGAAGGAGCTATTAAAGGCTAATGTGTATTAACTTGTGGGTTTTATATCTCTATCCATCTTCCAAACCTTAAGGGAGGGTGAAACGGGGAGCAAATGACTGGAGCAGGAAGAGGCTTGCTGGGGCAGCCTTTGGAGAAGTCAGAGTGCATTGTATTCAATCCTTGTCTGTGCCGGCAAAAGGTGGGAGGAAATGTTGTTATTTCTGCAAGACATCATTTCGCTGTTGCTTTTCTGATAGAGGCTTTGAAAAAAGGAACGAGCCCAGACTGCCTGCTTCTTCCTTCTCCAATGAAGCAGCACAGCCCCTTTGAAGTCGACTTTGGTTTATAGCCAGGCAAGTTAGTTCTTCCAGGTTGTCTCCTCTTTTGAACATGTGGCTAATACACTAAGTAATGAGCATTCTTTTTTTAAAAAACCTTCAAATGATGAAGCATTAGCTCCTAAACCACCTAGGGAAGCAGCATATGGTGTGTCTATTAAGCCATATGCACTCAAATTCAATATAGCAACAGAAAAAGACAGGGTGAACATTAATTAAGAAGTCCACTGATAACAAGAACTAAATCCCCTGTAGAAACTATTTGTACTTGAAATACAGTTTGATATTTGAAAAATAAAAGGGAGAAAAAAAGACCTAATTGGCAAAAGCTGAACTTTGAATATTCTAAAAATAAG
>VZRU01021332.1:0-47652 GCA_013398155.1 Pedionomus torquatus | reverse complement strand
TCACTTCCCTAGTCCTACTCACCACACTGTTCCTGATACAACAAGGCAGGATGCTCTTGGCCAAGAGGCCACCTGGGCCACACTGCTGGCTCATGTTCATCCAGCTGTTGACTAACACCCCCAGGTCCTTCAATGCCGGGCAGCTTTCCAACCACTCTTCCCCAAGCCTTTAGCATTTCATGGTATTGTTGTGACCCACATGTAGGACCCAGCACTTCTCCTTGTTGAACCTCTTCCCACTGGGCTTTGCCCATTCATCAAGCCTNTTCATCCAGCCTGTCCAGATCCCTCTGCAGAGCCTTTCTACTCTCAAGCAGATCAACACTCACACCTAACTTGGTGTCATCTGCAAACTGTACTGAAGGTGTACTCAATCCCCTTGTCCAGTCTGTTGATAAAGACTCTAAAGAGAATGGGCCCTAATACTGAGCCCAGGGTAACACCACTTGTGACCAGTCGTCAGCTGGATTTAACTCCATTCACCACCATTCTCTGGGTCTGGCCCTACAGCCAGGTTTTTTTACCCATCTAAACCATGGGCATCTAGTTTCTCCAGGAGAGTGCTGTGGAAAACTATATCTAAAGGCCAGGCAGACAACATCCTCAGCCTTTCCCTCATTGACCCAAGTAGATCACCTTATCATAGAAGGAGATCAGGTTTGTCAAGTAGGACCTGCCTTTCATGAACCCATGCTGACTGGGCTTGATCACCTGGTTGTCCTTCATGTGCTGCATAATGGCACTCTGGATGATCTGTTCCACGAGCTTTCCAGGCACTGAGGTCAGACTGACAGGCCTCTAGTTCCTGAACTGTCATGGCTGGCTGACTATGCTGTATCTCTGTGGATGGCAGAAGGAGCTATTAAAGGCTAATGTGTATTAACTTGTGGGTTTTATATCTCTATCCATCTTCCAAACCTTAAGGGAGGGTGAAACGGGGAGCAAATGACTGGAGCAGGAAGAGGCTTGCTGGGGCAGCCTTTGGAGAAGTCAGAGTGCATTGTATTCAATCCTTGTCTGTGCCGGCAAAAGGTGGGAGGAAATGATGTTATTTCTGCAAGACATCATTTCGCTGTTGCTTTTCTGATAGAGGCTTTGAAAAAAGGAACGAGCCCAGACTGCCTGCTTCTTCCTTCTCCAATGAAGCAGCACAGCCCCTTTGAAGTCGACTTTGGTTTATAGCCAGGCAAGTTAGTTCTTCCAGGTTGTCTCCTCTTTTGAACATGTGGCTAATACACTAAGTAATGAGCATTCTTTTTTTAAAAAACCTTCAAATGATGAAGCATTAGCTCCTAAACCACCTAGGGAAGCAGCATATGGTGTGTCTATTAAGCCATATGCACTCAAATTCAATATAGCAACAGAAAAAGACAGGGTGAACATTAATTAAGAAGTCCACTGATAACAAGAACTAAATCCCCTGTAGAAACTATTTGTACTTGAAATACAGTTTGATATTTGAAAAATAAAAGGGAGAAAAAAAGACCTAATTGGCAGGGCTTGATCTTTGAATATTCTAAAAATAAGTATATTTTAAGGAGCAGATTGTTATCTATTTCTAGAAAAGTAGTCTGATGGATTCTTTTATTTGTGCATCACACAAACAGTATCAACAGGCAATACTGCATCTTTTAGCTCAAGACCCAAATATTACTCCCTCCTGAAGATTTTTGTCTGGGGGAGCATTCTCTTCCCACATAGACGAAAAGAGCAGGCAGTGTTCTCACTAAGTTACTCAAATAGATGGGAGTGACCAGGCAAAGGAATGGTTTAAAAAACACCAGAACAGCTCACCAAAAAAATACCCCCGAAGACGCCAACACATTTGGGTTGTGGATGGATGGCTGTTTTGGGGTGTGTGTGTATATGAAGCTATCTGATATATGTTTAAGAGATGTTATTTGAATAATGTTTTGTGACTAGGTAAGGTGAGGATCTAAATAGGAGTACTTGGCTAATAAACAAGTATTGCACAGTGGTGCTCTGCGATGGTGAATGGAGAAAAGGGATTTCAGACCTGAGGTCAAGACCTGGTTGATTCCCATAAATGGGGTATGTTCTGTTCTCTTGGTCGTGTCTGCAAGCCCAGCTGGCAGGAAACTTCTCTGAATGAGAAAGCAAAATCTGCCAATCTCATTTTAGATTACCGTGGCTAGTGGAGGAAGTGAATTTCAGCAGTAAACATTAGCAGACTTGCACAAAAATAAAGACTCGTTAATTTGCCCTAGTATCTCTGCTGCAGTTTGATACCTAGTTGTAGCAGAGTCAACTGGAGGATGCTGTCTTGCTTGTGATGGTAAATCTATCTGTTGTAAGCTATTCTTACAGTTTGGCTTTGTTTTAATCTCTGCCTTGGTCTCTTCTGATGGGTTCCCCAGGGAAATTTTGACCAGAAGCCCCAGATGTTGCTATAAATTAACCTAAGTATCCATGGTGCTGAATGGGAAGAATGCAGCTAAAGGTTTTGAGGGTATATAGTATGTGCATCATCAGCAAAGCTCATTGCTGTGGACGTTGTAATTAGAGCAGCTACCAAGTGTTTTCCTTGAATGTTTCTGAATAGAAGTAAACGCTTTTAAAATTATTCTCCTGAGTTTGACTAAGATAACCTTTTGCAGAGTGAAAGAATCTGGCATTTGGACAGCCAGTGGAAATTATTTAAGTACATTAATTACCCAGCAATTCTTAGAAGAAAGATAATTTAGAAAAGATTGTCTCTATTGAAAAGTTTTGTGCAACTGTAATTATAGGTGTACGTCAGTACTTTGGTCTAGATTGAATATTCTAAAAATAAGTATATTTTTCCTGGACAAAACTGGAGTTTGTCCAAGTTCCCTCAGCGCCCATTGCTCCTCTTGGCAAAAGAAACTCATGGGTTCTAGTAACTGTTTAATAAAAGTCTAGCAATTTTGCATGTGTTGGAGACCATTTATACCTGCCTTATCCCCACATGGAAACACATTCTTTGTGTTAAGCAGGTCCTTTTTTGCCCCTGCATTTCGTGAAGAAAAGTTACCAATATGAGTTTCTTGTCATATCAAAGCCAGCAACAAAAAGCACGAGTAAAACTTTCTCCTCTTCCAGCACAGATATGCAAAACTGCAACTAGCATCTTGATGGTGAAGGAATGGTACCTGTGTATCCTGGTTTAAGTGACCCATGACTAATTTATCTTCTAATGCTTGGGAAAAACTGCACTTTTAGAAGACTCTAGTGTTTGAATATTTGAAAGTTCTTACTTCATAACCAGCTATGCCATGTGGGTTTCAAGGTCTCAGTGTTTTCGAGTTAGCCAGGTGCAGGGATAAGGAGGAGCGAGACCCAGACACCTAACCCAGCCAGGTCAACAGGATTATTTCATACTGTGAGCATCACATTCAGTGTAAATTAGGAAGTTTGCTGGGAAGTTCACTCTGTTCTGTGATGGCTGTGATCCTGAGAACTTCTTGCCCTGGTGCTGGACCCCTGTGGCCTTCCCTTCCTCCTGAAGCCGTACCTCTGGCGATGTCCGACATTTAGTGTCCACTGCTGAGAGTGCGCAGCTTCCTCCTGATAGAATTGGCTGAGTATAATCCTTATATATTTTATATTGCTATCAGGATCAATATTGGTTCTTTAGCATTATTAATGTTAATTATATAGTCACCTTCTACTAAATCTGTTTATATATCAGCCCTCAGGTTTCCCTGGGTTTTTCTTGATTCCCCTTCCTGGATGGGGAGAAGTCACTGGGTAATAGAATAGCTGTCTGACAGTAAATTGTTCTTCAAACCATAATACCATTGCATATGTTTTAATGTGCATATTATAGAATTGTCTAGGTTGGAAGGGACTGTGAAGATCATCAAGTCAAACTGTTAACCTGGCACAACCAAGCCCACCACTGAATCGTGTCCCTAAGCACCACATTCACAGATCTTTTAAATATCTCCAGGGATAGTGACTCAGGTGCTTCCCTGGGCAGCCTGTTCGAATGGTTGACTACCCTTTCAGTGAAGAAATTTTTCCAAATAACCATCCTAAACCATGTAGCATTTTCAGGCACCAAGATCAGACTGACAGGCCTGTAATTCCCTCCATCCTTCTTGTGACCCTTCTTGTGGATGGGCATCATGTTTGCTAGCTGCCAGTCAACTGGGGCCTCCCTGTTTAGTCAGGACAGCTGATGAATGACCTAAAGTAGCTTGGTGAGCACATCCGCCTGCTTCTTCAGTACCCTTGGGTGGATCCCATCTTGCTCCATAGACGTGTGTCTAAGTGCTGTAGCAGGTCACTCACCATTTCCCCTTGTGGGAGTTCATTCTGCTCCCCCTGTCTCCCTGTCTTCCAGCTCAAGGAGCTTGGGTACTCAGGGAACAACTGGTTCTACTACTAAAGACTGAGGCAANCAGTGATGGGTCCCTGGCTGCACTTGGTCTGTGAGTGGTTGGTGTCATAATTGTGTTTATATCCTTCTCCATCCTTGTTACTGTTACTGTTTTCCTTGTTCTGTTAAACAGTTTTTGTCCTAACCACGAGTTTTTCCTTTTTTCTTCCAATCCTTCCCCACCACTGTAGGGTGTCAGAGCAAACAGGGCTGCCACCTGGTTCTTTGTTGCCGTCTGAGGCTAAACCACGACACCTTAACATCAGAAACCAGATTAAGTTCTAGTTTACTTTGGCCCTTCTAGTTTTCTTCCTCACAATTTCTTGGTAGTTCTCTCTCCTGATTTGCCTGTCCTTTTTTCCAGAGACCATAAACCGTCCTCTTTATTCTAATCTGCAACCTCCTCAGGCAGGCTGGTCTTTTTCCCCAGTGGCTCATTTTTCAATAGATGGGGATAGGCAGCCTCTATGCAGTTAAGACTTCCTTCTTGAAGAACATCTAGCCTTCTTGGACTCCTTTGCCCTTCAGGGTCTATGTGTTTGCGTAGGTATTGTGATTTTTAAAGGGAGGAATCCTGAAAGTGAAACGCACAGTGGAGATAAATAGAACTTCCTTTTTTTTCTCTTCCATGGGACTGGTTAAGTCTGTCTTCGTTAACCTAAATCTGTGTTATGTGGCCACAAATCTGAAAGTGACGCTTTTGCTTTGTGGAGTCAACGTAGTGCATATAGTAGTAATTGAGACCTCAACCGACACCCAACTCCTATATTCCAAAACTCAAAGGGAAAAAAAAAAGCAGAGAGAAAATAATCTTTTTTTACTAATCTCTGCATGGAAATGCTTCAGCAACTCTCCTTTAAATCGCCTTTAAATCCTGAATATACAGGATACACATTTTTGGTGTGACAAAAGAAGCAGTATCTCTAGCCTACAGCAGGGAGTGGTTGCTGCTTTAACATTTGTGGGGACAGTAGCTATCATCTTCCCAGGCATGAGCAGCATTGAAAGAGCCTCCAGGTTATGATGCTAAGTGGAATATCTGAGTCCTGAAGCATGGAGACTCACAGGATGCATGTGAGCTCCAGCTTACCTTGAGACTGAGGTAAGTCTGCTTGCTCTTGGAAGGTAAATGTGTTTATCTCAAAGGCAGAATTGTCTTGTAGAACAGCATATGCTAATGACCAGGAGCTCAGCAGGACACTGTTGAGTTCACATGTGGTACAGACATGGCCTGTATATTGGCATTGAGACTGGGAGGTAAAGTACATCAGCTCAAGGGATTAAAAGAGCCCTTGTCATTTCTTTCCTCTCATGACAACTGCCCAAAGAAAGGATCATAGGGAAGTCAAAAGCAATCTGCAGGTGGTATTTTGGATCCAGCATTGTTTACAGCAAGACTATGCACTGAACGTGAAATGGCTTGTGCTCGGCTGTCATTGGCAGCAGCTGCTATGTTGCCAGATTTGGTCACATCTCCAGACGTTGTGAACCCACCAAGTTACAGACTGCTGGGTGTCAGGGCAGTTGTCATTACTAATCTTTCTTCAAATTTTGTGATTTCAATTTTCACAAGTGTCTCTTTCCATTTGACTCTTTGGAAATGAACAGAGTAGGAAGTTTTGGGAGGGTTTTGGCTTTGCTTCTGGTGATAGGCTTCAATATGATACATTGTGAAAGTAGACACCACGACAGCCTTCCTGTGCTGTAGAGAAATATACTCTGATCAATGTGCTGTAGTGGCCAGGGATAAAAAATCGCTGCACAAATTGCCCCTGCCTGGAAGGCTTACCTATTGGGTAAGTGGATTTGCATTGAAAACATCCTGAAAATCCAACTGTCGGTGGTTTTAAACTCTACAAAGCAAATCTGTGCATCTACAGGAGGATTCTGCTGCTTCATTCACCTAGAAGCAAGGTTGAAAGTTATTAAAAAGAGTCAGAAATGTATTTGACATCTGTGACACAAACACATTCGAATCTTTGTCTTGGGGGAGGGAGAGCCTTCAGGTAATGGGATTTAGGAAGTTTCTCTCCTCTTTGAGACCTTGTTAGGTGATGTGATTTCCTTGCCACCTAGTAACAGGCCAATAGCAAGATTTTTGATGGCTGTCACTCGGTGAGGGAAGTGAATGAAGTTAGATGATAGTCATAAATTGCTTGCCGTGTTGGCTGCAGAAGAGGTTAGAACAGGGCAATTGTCTGCTTGAAGCAATGTGGAACAGGTGCACTCACACCTAAGCTCAGTAATGGGAAGTGTGTTATATTAGACTTAATCTGTGCATGCATTTGAGAGTGAGTGCTGCAAGGTATTGTGGCGTTATTATTGTCATAAAATCCTTAAAAAGAAGGGGGAAAAACAGGTAGTAGAAAGAAATTGCTTAATTTCTCTGGCAAGGTCAGTAGAGCTTCAGAGAGTGGCATTGCTGTGTTAACTGGCAACAGCAAGTTCCTGGACCTAATGTTTCTTTTTCTACTCTTAATTTTTTTTTTTATTATTTTTTCCTATGCAAAGGTCTCTTTTTCTTCTATGCTGCATGCCTTTTCTTCTATGCTGCATACCTTTCCATCATGACTTTCATTCTCTCTCACTATGGATTTCTTGCTTTCTACAGTCACCCCTTACCTGAAAGACAGAACCAGAGCTGACTTTGGCCCATGTCACATCAAGGAAGGGGGTGTTGGGCAGTATTGCTCAGGGTGAGGTGATGCTGCAAGGGAAATCGTCTAGGAGAGGGTATAGCTCTAGGAATGTGAAGTGTGTGGTGGGAAAAAAAGTATCCAGGGATGGTCAAGAAAAATAGTGCAACTGTTTAAAGAAAATACATCTGGACCTTTCCAAAGGGAGCTGTTCTTGGGGCTGGAGTTGGAGGATTAGCTAAGCTTCTCCCTGACTGACTGAATCTCTCTTATCAATAGGATTTTGTTTCGTACTGTGCTTTCATTACTGGACAAGGGCAAGAGCAGTTGTTTCCCCAGGTCACAGAATTGTAGGGGTTGGAAGGGACCTTTGGAAATTACCTAGTCCAAACCCCTGACAAAGCATGTTCACCTACAGCAGGTTAGACAGGAGCACATCCAGGTGGCTTTTGAATATCTCCAGAGAAGGAGGCTCCACAACCTCTCTGGGCAGCCTGTTTCAGGACCCCACAGTGAAGTTTTCCTGTATGTTCAGATGGAACTTCCTCTGTTCCAGCTTCTGTCTGTTGCCACTTGTCCTGTTACCGGGCACCATTGAAAAGATCCTGACCTCATCCTCTTGACGCCTGCCTTTTAGATATTTATAAGCATTGATGAGATCCCCATTGATTAGGTCCCCAATTCCTGAGACGTGGCAGGCAGGATCCTCAAGCCTACATCCATACTGTGCTTGAGATGAACTAGGCAAATGCTGTCCTGGCTTTGGGGGGTGTCTGTAATGCAAAGAATGTAAATGTACATTTGGTTTTGATTAAATTTTGAGCAGAGTTAATCGTGGGTCAAACAAAATTATAGTGCAAAACTTAAACCAGCAAATCTTCTTCTAGACTATCATCCTGACTCCTTAGGAATAGCCACTCAGCAGTGTGCATTGTTGTGTAGCTACACAAGCCCAGCTAATTTTGCTTTCCTAACTAAATCCTTGCTGGTTGTTTGGACTTTTGAGAGTAAGATTTCCAGGAGAAGCAAACCAAAGTTAGCTTTCCAAACCAGTATGCAGGCACGTCAGTGAAAAGTGTGGAGTAAAACTTCTATCCCATTGAAGCTAATGATGAGCCTTTGGTTACTCCTGATTTTCTGGAAGGGCTTGGGAAGTCCTTGGGAGTGGCTGAGCACTGACATTTATAGCACAAGAAGAAGTCCTGCATTCATTTCTTGCCTAAGTATAGGACTTTTCAAAGCAGTCAGTGGTACCTGGAACAATTTGGACTTGGGTTGTCAAATTGTTCAAGATGCATTTAGGTGTTTCATGACTGGACATGCAGGACTTCGGAAAACCCTGTTCTGGCTTATAAAGTTTTCATCCAACATCTTGCTGTTAGAATAAATGAATGTCTGCAAAGGGTGCTAAGTATTTGTTAAATTGGTGGCTTTCTTTGTCAGAGGCCAAATGTTGCCATTTTTACTCTAGGAGACAACAAGCTCTGGTACCACCTCAGAAACATCCCCTTGCTAAATCTGAAGTGGTCTAGAGCAAGTTGCTGGACTTGGGTATGGACAAAAATAAATACCTGCTTAAGCAATATCCTTTATTAAATTTGAATTTGTAGCATGGGATGAAAAATGTCTCTCTTCATAAAATGTCTCTCACTTTATGAATCAATTCTCTGTGATGATGGTTGATGGATGGAAGCTTTATACAGAGTGTATGCTTGGGAATTTAGCTTGGGCACAGATGTAGTTGCAGAATTTCTGGCCAGCAGCAGAAATTTTCTTATGTCTGCCTTTCATGAAATCATTGCAGCAACACTTACCTACCTCAGCAGCAAATACATGCATAGAAGGGAGATGACAAATGTAATTCTCACCCCATCCCCACTTCCCCCGATTCCTCTTAAGAAATATTAATTGCTTGTAAAGCTAGAAGTAAATAATGGAGATGATGAAAACAGAAGAGGGAGGCCAGGAGGGAGTCTGTGATCCAAATATCTGCACAGCAGGCAGTTGAGCTGAAGGCGCTCTGAGATCAAAAGTAATCAGACTGCCATGAAACCCGTAGGTAAACGCACAGTGTCCTGATAACAGATGTTGTCACTGCACAACAAAACCAAAAGGATTTTTATGCATATGCTTGCTGGAACCCTCACTTGCCTACAGTCCCTCACTTTCTCAGTTAATCTGAATGTCGGTGGGTCAGATTCTGCTTTCAGATCTCACCCAGGGGCTGTGGTATGGACTCTGTCATTGCAGGGGACTGTGGGCACATGCTGTTCTGCAGTTGTCTCTTGAGATATACCTTGTGAATAATCAGTTGATACAGTAACACAATCAAACAGTCAAGATTGTAAAAATACCTTGGTTTCTGAATTACAAACTGCAGTGAATTTATTTTTTTAGAGAGGATACTGTTATGGTGTGAGTAGAGCTGACTGGAGCGACAGCACGAAATTTTCCAGTGCATGTAGACCAACATGATTTCCCATACATATGGATGAAGAGAGGAACTATTTATATTTTCCCTAATAGGCTTTACTGATATCTGACATCTTACCGCAGGTCTTCCAGAAGAATAACAAAGAAAACAATGGTTTTCCTCAGTGGTCTCATCGACTCTTTAAGAGGTCTGGCTTGGTATTAACAAGTAAACAATGTTTGCTTCTGCTAGATTGCCTTATGCTACAGAGATAAAATAAAATTACCAGGCAGAGAAGGTTTTATAAACGAGTTACTGTTGGTTTTTTTTTTCTGCTTTCTGAAAACAACGCAAACTAAATGCTGCCAACTGAAAGGAACAAGGGGAGAAGTCACTGAAGGAGGAGGTGATTGGATATATATTTATTGCATTTGTAGGAGTACATTATTGCTGATTCAATGAAATAAGAAAATTGTTTAGGCTTGCCTGAATGAGCATTACTTTATCTAATCAACCTTTTCTAAATTGGTCTTAATGTACTTCTATAAATACATTAGTTCCAAACTCCAGGTTGTGTGGGCAGCATCAATTCTGCTCTGTTGTGGCACCAAAATGTGCCCACCCTTTTATTCCATGTTGGAAAGTATTATACTCTTTTTTTCTTTTCTAACCCCCCACCCTCCCACACCCCTCCTCCAGAAAGAGGGATATGGAAATTGGTTGGAAGGATAATGGATCATGTGTGGCTTAGTGGAATGGGTTATCTAGTGGTAGGGTACCAAGTCATCTGTAGACATGCTGCTGAGCACAAGCCTGGGCTGCCACAGGGCTGATTTTGGTGACCCTCTCATAGCCTTCTTGTGTCCTTTAGACCAAGAGGACTTGGCATCCCCATGCCTGTGAGTTCTGTGCAGAGTTGCTTTTCCAGGGGCATGGAAAGCTAAAGTGTTTTGGCATTTAAGTACTGGGAAAACTCTATGGCTTCGGGCTCATCAGGTTGCTGCCAAGCTCGATTTTGGGGGTTTTAGAAGATAACCTATAAAATATGACCCAGAAGGCTGATACCATGAGGAAAAAGAAGGATGCGCTTCCAGAGCTTAGTGTAACCTCAGGGAAAGGAGCTGTGGCTGTATTGATTTGGGTGTGGGAAAGCGAAGAGTTGCAGTGAAACTATGAAAGGAGCCATGTGGACATGCCTCTGAGGAGCCTGGCTTCCTTCTGCCAGTGGGCAAAGTAGTTTCTGCCTAAAAAGCAGGATTTGAGCACAGGCTGATGCTTTATGCCTTGCTAGCAGACCATGAAACTTCTTGCTCCTACCAGAAATTAAGCTGGGACTGTTCCCTTAAACACGTTAAGTGGTTGCAATTGTGTTGTTATTAAGCTGAAATGATATATATAAAGGTCTTGATGCATGGATCATGAAAAAGCTAACAAGCATTACAGGACTGGGAAGCAATAAAGCACGTATTCATTAGAAAAAAGAAAAAAAAAAAACTAAAAAAAACCAATCCCAACAACCTTTGTCAGTTTTGTCTTTGATCAGCAGTTAATTTAGCTCAGAATTGGCAGAATTTCCTGTAGTTTTTGTAGGGAATTTCTAGGTTAGGCTGAAAACATCAGAGTAATATTTGGTTATCTAAGACAACTGACAAGTGTTGGAACATGACAGCTATTGGTAAAGCAAATACCAAAGACAGGTTGAATCTGAATATATTATGTTATAAAGGCTGCTGTAGGTGTGTGTGATGGCAGAACAAAAAGTAGGATTGTTGTGGTTAATGTAGTAGAGACTCTGTTGGCATTAGCAGGTGGGATGACACATTGAGGGTGGATTCATAGGGCAAAGCAGCACACTGTGCATGTTGCAAGGCCCCTGCTTTGCACTGGCTGTGACTTGGCCCCTTGGAAAGCCCTTGAACGTGGTAAGGGCACTCTCAGGGCACACCTTCAGGTTGAGTTTCATCCCCCCACCAATCCTTTTTGCACAGTTGGTATTGTGTCTGAGGGGTGGTAAGTTGGGATAATTGAGAGGTTCATTTAAAAACATGCACCACAGAACAAAATGTTCATGGAAAGTACATTTGCATTGCATTTTGCAGCATTTCCTTCATTCACTCTTGCCCTATTTAAGCAACTGTCCATTTTGGCATCAAAGCATGGTACAGTCAGTAGCTTTGCTAAACCTGTGCCTGTAAGCATGGGTGTCTTTGCTCCATCAAATCATGATTCTTCACTGTACTCTTAAGAAATACACAGCACTCTTACAGAACTGTGTTTTGAAGATGCCATTGTGAGTATACAGTTCATCTAGCCAACAGGCCTGTCCAGGGGAGAGACCTTTAACAAATAAAAATGCAAAGAGAGGCCATGAAAGTAGCCCCAAATCTGTTTGTCTCATTTAAGGAGGACTTAGGAGACCTTCACTGATCCCTTCTGTGATGTCCTGATAGGGGCATTAATATGAAGAAATATGTCCCTGGTAGGGGTAGCAATATGAAGAACGAGCAATATGGAAAAGATAAATTATTTTATATAACTTAGATAAATGATAAATTTGTTTTGTGGGAAAGGTGTGTGGACTGACACATGTTTTTTGAGATCATAACTGGGATTTTGAATCATAGCCAGCACTCTAGCAGAATGCTTCCCATTCCACTATAAGACCTGAAGGGGTTGTGTCTTAGGGGTGTATAAGCAATTACATTTAATGCTCAGTGGCTGGAGAGCAGCCCCAGGTAAGACTGCAGGTGACAAGTTATCTTTGCACAAAACAGCTCACAGTGGTTGGGGAGCTGAGCCATGAGAAACCCAAAGTTAACAGAAAATTGATTCTGTAACTTGGAAACTGCAGCTGAGGAGCTCATGACTATTTGTTTCAGGTGTTAAAATATCTGTGGGGTTGAGGATTAGAAGGTGAGATGCTGCAAGGGTTGCAGGGTGAAGTCTCTTCGGGGCAAAGTGGCATGTAGGGAGGTGGTAATTCTTAACAGTGAGGGGCTTTGCAGAAGAGCAGCCTTAAGAAATCTGACAACAAACACACTGTATTTGATCCCCACAAGTTGATGTGAGAAATTTAATGCATAGCCTTCTGCAAAAGCAAAAATGTCATCATTTATTACCTTTTAAGCAGCAATCTTAAGTGAAGGGAAATAACAGATAGCAATCTAGTTATTTATTTATTTGACATACTTTAAAAGAGATGAGAGCTAGTTTCTATATTCGTTAATCTTAGGAATGACATACAGCTCTCCGAGTAAGTCACACATAAGTTTCATAGATCATGGCAATGTATTTTGGTTTTTAAAGAGCTGTTGGGTAAATCCAGAGACTAGCAGATAATAGACTCGGCTTGAAAATGATAAGCAGAGAGATAAGAAAGCCATTCCTTTCCCCGCTGTTGAAATGGGAAGATTAGTGGAAATGTCATGGCTTAGAATTCATGAAACAATCTTTCCCTAATCAGCTATCAGACTAAATTGCCAGAATACAGTACATTTGTATTTGTTTCTCTTATATGAAAAGACTCTTTCTAAAGGCATGCTGAAACAGGTGTTATAAAATATATGTAGAAACCCTTATACATAAAATTCTGTATGACAAGGCTTATCTCCTAATTGTGGTATGTCTGTGATTAGCTACTATAAAATAACTCAATATACAACTTGGTAAATACTTGCCATAATGTGCTCTGCAGGAGGGGCCTGCCAAAACACAGTGCTGCTCACAGGCCATTTCCTTTGGCTGGCCCATGTATGTCTGATGGTACTGCATCCTTTGGCTCTGTATCCCGCATTCTTCCTAAATCGGGCATTTTCTAGCATAGATGTGTCTCCCAAGAACAACAGAAGCAGTATAGCCATGTCCATCCAGATGTCACCCCGTGCACCTGGAAGCAGCACATCACTTGCGGGTACTGCCAAGATGCTTTCAAAGCAAAGCAAACCTTGACTTCCAATTTGCATAAGCATGTCCTATAGGTATAAATACACATATACACACACATACAGGTGCCCCACTGCTTCTCTGCTGGGGGTTTCTGCCACTTTGGTCTGGATACTAACTTGAGTGAGTAAATTAGCAAAAACCCTAACAAACTATTTACACTAATGAGCTGGCTTCACTGAAGGAGGTGAGGGAGAGATCATTTGAACTGCTTTTCTGGTGGATCTGAAGGGAAATGAACTTCTGATTAGAAGAGTGTTTAGGGCAAATAAACTGTACTGTTCCCATTATAGCTGGGGACAGAAAGGAAACTGGTGCCCTCAGCTCTTCCCAGGATGGAACAATCTTTGCGCTTCCCTGTTCTGCAAAGGGATTAGGCTGGAAAATAGCTCTACTTACTCCTGAAGTGCTGTGTGGGCAGGAAGAGGAGAAGGCTCCCTGGTACAGGGAGCTCGCGAGGTAAGTAGGAGATGAGAGACATAAAGCAGAAAAAGCACAAAACCTGATGAGACAGCACAGGATACCTCCCCACTTAGTGACCTTATAATGGGAACCCCATGGGCCTAACAAGTGTGCCAAAAAAATATTTCATGCTATTTTGGGGTTATGTTACCTTTTTTTATCCATCACAGACAAAATTCATGTCCTTTGGTCTGGGCTGAGATTTATAGTGGTTCCGGATATTAGTACTTTTCTGACTACAGTGCTGTGGTGGTAGGAGACTTCCATGCATCCCTCTTGCTGCTAGAAGGCTGACAGCATGTGCTTATGCCTGCGTGTGTATTACTAAGGGTTATTAATTTATTTTTGATGCAAAACTAAAATTAGTGTCCCTTGGCTTTTTCCTAACTGAAAATGGCTTTTTAAATATGTAAGAACCAGACTTTTTTTTTTGATACTTGGGTCCTTTTCTGAACCTATTATTCATGGGATCATTTGTCATTAGGCACAGTGGGCAGGAGGTTAATTGTAATTGCATGGTCACCTGGATTGTTGTGTGATTTGAAGCAGAGTTTCTCTGCTGTGTCAAATCCAACAGTATATTATTTGAAAGTGTTAGTGCCAGGTTGCTCTTTAAATCTGCCAGGGAACTGAGGAAGAAGTGATTTAAACCTTCTATTTAGTGCTTTCTTTTGCTGTCCGCTTCAGGCCACTTTACTAGTGATAGCAGAGTGTGAGCAGAATGCAGAATTTTTAAATAAAATAAAATCAAAAGTAGCAACCGAGGAGGTAGAACCCTTCATCTGGTTAACTTAATACCATGTATCTTGTTGACAAGTCTATATGTAAATCACTAATTATTCTAAACTATTCACTTCCCCTCCAGGAAATCCAGACTTCAACATTAAAGGCTGGCTATAAGGAATTAAAGTCTTTTGCCAATTCCCCACAGGTTTTATTAAGCTGCAGAGAAAATACATGGTGGTTGTTTTTTGGGTTTTTTTTTTTCATCATGAGTAACAACGATAGAGGGGTCAGCAATTTACCTACATCAGTGGAGATTACAGAGTTTCGGGCCATAATTGTAAGCAGTTTAAGGCTTCAGTAATATATATTTTGTATCTCGGTGGAGCAGCAAGGAAAGGAGAGCATGACTGGTTCTGCTCAGCTGAGGAGTCCTTTCATTGATTTACACCAAAGGTGATGTCTAGGAACGCTGTGAAGGTGCACAGCTGATTTGAGATATTTGTGTTGTATGGTTTGAAACTTTTTTTTTTTTCCCCCAGCCTTTTCTTTTTTTGGTGTGGCAGGTCCTTTGCAGACCTGCCTGGTGACTGGGGCTGGATTTAGTGGCTTTGGCACTGTCTGGTCCAGCTTTTAGGCTTGTGGTTTGGTAGCACTCCCAGACTAAGCTGTAGGTTGAATGATCTGTGTATATGATGGTGGTACATAACCTTCCATAGCCATGGAATGGATCAGAATCCCTTCGTAACCTTCGTTCACTAGCCAGTTACCATAAATCTCTGAATTCTGATTACTGCCTTGTATAAATGCTATATTCGTGTTCTGCTGTTTTGTCTTCATAGCTAATTCTTACTATATTTCATTGTAATCCATCCATGTGCTTCGGTCCAAAGTTCTTTTCAGGGAGAAACAAGCTGAAGGCTTCTAAATTTGGGGCTCCATAAGCAGAGCATGTTCCTACATTATCCTTGGAAAAAACAGCTTCATCAGCTTCTGCTTCTTTTCTCAGGCTGGAAAAGGGCAGCCTTGGAAAGCAAAATTCCTATTTAGATTTATTCTTAAATCTAATTTATCAGGAGCAAAGGAGAGCTTTCTTATGTTGTTGTTGGCTTTGGTTTTGTTGTTTTATGTTTCTCTCCTTTTTAAAAAGAAAAAAGATCAGGCAAAAATCTTCCTGTGGATGAGTGTACAGTGATCCTGTTGCCTTATCCAGTGCTTGCTTTTTGTTTTCTTTCTCCTCTTTCTATTTATATTATTCTTGGCCACCTTTCTTGAAAGAGCTATTGATTAAAGGATGCAAACTGCCTCAGATCCTGCATATCAAGCTGCTCTTTTTTTTTTTCCAAGTTACTCAGTATGTGAAGAGCATCCATTTTTGCACTGCAGTGCAGCTTTACCCAGGTACCTGGTCTCTCCAGTTCTTCCTCCTACCCTTAGCCCATCCTGCTAAATGGACATCTTGTCAAATCCTGCTTCCACAGACTGACAGCTATAGAGGTCTTGGGGAAAAAGCCGGATCTCTGCACATACAGGGAATATATATCTAACAGAACCTAAATGTCAAGACACAAGTGAAATATATCACTGTGCTTCCCTGTCAGATTTTGCTAATATCACCTGGACAAATAGACAGAGGAACACCTGCAGCAAGTTAACCTATTTTTATTAGCACTTGTTTCTCTATTTATATTTGGTTATGAATACAGACACTGCTGGGAAGAAAGCTTTCAATTATTTCCTGGCAGGATGAAATGTCCCCTGTTCTTCATGCTGAAAGACAGTTGGGGCAGTGAAGTTGCTTTCAAATAACACAGCAATTAATAAAGAAAGAAAAAATAATTTCACAGTCTGTTGTTAAATTAGCAATTCTTCAGCGTGTCTGGAGTTCCTGGCAGAATTAATATGCATTCTGAAGCCTTGGGCAGCCTCGGTGCATATCATTTACGCAGCAGCTGTAAGAGCAAAATGCAGAGACAAGGAGAGGTCCTCGATTGCAAGGGAAATACTTGAATTATCTGTCTAGTAATCATTCAGCAGCCTTGTTCACAAATAATCAAGAAACATTTGGATTTGGATTACATCCCTCATTCTTTCAAGACAAAAGTGGTAGAAACAGTGGCTGGAAAATGATGTGTTAAGTAACACCGGGGAAAAAATTGGGCAGAGCAACATACATTTGAGCAGGGAGAAGAAAATATACAATAAAAGTGCAATAAATTTCCCTTGTATTGAAATGCAATACTTTATAGCAGCTTTCTGCAAATTGGAGGCATCTACATAAATAATGTAGTGACACATTTAATTGCAACTATTTATTTTTAAATTTGGCTCGATGACGAGAGAATTTCTGTGCAGAATAATGAAACTTGTGTTTTTCCCACTTTTTAAACATAAACTGTGAATGGTATTTGGGCGCTGTCAGAGCCTCAGAAGTTCCTAGCTGATCTCTAGTGCATCAGAAAAGAAAACAACATCCAGAAGTGTATCCATATGGAAAGGGTGCTGGATACTGTGGGGGTCAAGACATGACAGGGGGGAAGATATTATCAGTCCTTTCTCGAGTCAGGAAACTAGAGTCTTTCAGTGCAAAGCATCCCACTTCAAATGAGAGAATAAATACTGAGGTTTTTACACTTGCCTTGAGCTTTTGGTGTTTCAGTTTTCAGGCTTTCTTCTTAAAAACTCTAGAAATGTCTCTCCTCTATTTCTTTTTTTTTTTATTATTATTTTATGACAAGACTGATTCTCTGGAATGTCCCACAGTCTCTATGTTTCAGGGCTGCTGAGAGAAGAAGCAACATCTTCCTGTGCCACACTCTCACCTGCTGAGTATCACAGAGTAGATGCCACAGTACTTGACAAGGCTTTGAAAACAAGGTGTGGAAGAAGAGCTGTGGGATGGCAAACTGTAGGGGGCTGTGGTATATGAGACATCAGATAAGCAGGTTGCCTTCTTTTGCAAGGCGTAGGTACACCAAGCTCAAAGCTTGATGCCATTGTGCCCACACCAGCTGCTCCCCTTTTTCGTGTTGTCTTTCAGTCTTCCCTTGAACAAATGAAACGTGAATTGTTTCTCTAAAGCATAAGTGTTGCGTTTTTCCCAAACTGGCTCAGGAAGATTCTTCAAGTTGATGTGATGCAAGGTTGTGGAAGTGCAGCAGAAATTACAAATAAAGGTAGTGCTGGGTTTTCAGGGCAAACAGGCTACTGTAGGCAATGTGGCTGATAAGCAAACTAAGCTATATGGGGGCAACTGGGTCCCGTTATAATAGTCTGAGAATCAAATCTCTTTAAATCAAGCTTTGGCAGCTCAAAACCTTAAATAAAAAGCCTGCAAGAATAGCCAGCATTGCTTCTGCAACGTATGCTTCAGGCTAGTACTTCATGGTATGGGGGAATGAATTTTGGAGGAAGAAGGTTGTGATGAGGCTTCAAGTAGAAAGAGGGAAGGTGATGTTTGCTTTACTTTACTTTTTGCATCACATCTGAATTTCTGGAGTGGTGGCATGTGAAACAGCCATTTTGGTGACAAGAACAAAGCCCATGAGAAGAGCCAGTGGTCAGGGTTGTTAGCAAGACATCTCCCTCCCAAGAGTAGGATATTTTTGTCTCAGAAGAGTACATTTTATAGTTTGACAAAAGCGAATACCTTTGGGGGATATAGCTGCGTATGTTTTTTCTCTGGGCTTTTGGGGTTTATCCATCTGGTCAGACATGGCAGTTCTAGCTAGTTCATTGCAAGGATGATCCAATTCCATCATCCAAAAGCCATGAGGCCAAATAGTATTGAGATTGGCTCCAAAATCAGGATGTTTACAGTGTCGAGTTATATTAATTTACCTTGGGTTTGAGCATGTTCATTCATATGCAGCAAGTTTTCCTCCAGAAATGGGAAAGACTGTATTAAAATTAATTTACCTGTTGCAGAGCTGCAGGATTGTAGCTCAAAGAGAAGCTCCCAATATTGTCAGGCAGATAAGGGAAGAGCTGGCAATGCTTCAGGTTGCCCTTTGTTAAGCTCATTTCTAAATAGGAGGTTCTTGGTGGAGATTCTTGGCAAGGCAGATGAGCTGTGAAGTATTGCAGTGTTCATCTGACCCAAAGGAGTAGTATAGTCAACTTAACAAATAACGTCAATATTTTTTATGTGTAGTTAATTAAACTGAAAACATGAGGTGTCTTCATGTGCCAGGATAACCACTTGATGTTTCTGCACTTTGGGGGTGAGTGTGTAGCTTGCTCAGCTTCCTTCATTAAATTTCTCAGTGTATTAATATTTGCCACGTCCTCTTTGCACACACCATTTGATTTGTTGCCTCCTAGACAAAGTATCTTATGGTATGTACCAGGGTAGAATTTAGCTCAGCAAGACCTGCAGCTGTAACTCCAGCCAGTGTGCTCCAATGCAAAAAGCCATGAGCTTCTGGAGAAGGAGGCATGAGTGAAGGGAGATGTTCCCCAAGAGATATCTACTTACCCTTGTGCGTGCCTCTAAACTGCCTGCCTGCTGCAGAATTGGCTAACATCACCTGTGTCTGAAATTTGAAATGAAAAACCCAACACTTTGCTGGAGTCACTTTTATGTGCATAAAACCATTTAGCACATTTAGTCCAGGCAGCTCTGGATAAATCCTTCCTATCTTCTTTTGGTCAGAAGGACTGTTAAAAGATCCATCTCCATCACCCTCTGATGGAATTTGAATAGATGTGTCTGGAGTGACATATGTTCAGCCATAAATTACAGAGGACCAATTTTAAAATAAATTGTCTGCAGCCAATCCTACCAAATTTCCCTCCTGAGACAGATGATCATAAAGCTAGAAGCAAACAAGCCCTTACATGTTTGAGGCAGGATTTGAAAGGATCCTCTTGTTAGCATCACTATAGCTTGGTGGGATGCTGCCTATTTTGGACTAAAATAGACAGCAGAAGAAAGGCTAATTTTATATCACCTAGAAGTCTTGTCCACACAAACAAAGTTGCACAAGGTAGAGCCAACCAGAAGGAAATATTTTAACTATTTTTACTTCTCGTTAGTGTCTGCATATGTATGGTCTATTAATTAAGGGTAAAACCTTGAAATGTTGGTAGAGTAAACACACATGACATAAATCATCAAAGTAAATCCTCCCAAACATCATTTTTCTTAACCACAATGGGATGCAATTGTCCAAACCGCAGCGTAATTAGAGAATCTTTCTTTCTTTGCTGGCTGGGTTCCAGATTGCTAAGACAGACACAACCAGAAGACTAAAGCCCTTTTATCGTAGCATTGCAACCAGCTAACGTGTGGTTTTGAAGACGCTATTTTCCAGGAGATTTTACCAACTTGTTTTTCCATTACTGTCTGTAATACACGTATGCGCAGTGGGGTTTTGGCTGCATCATTTTCAAGTTTGATCCTGTCCTCCTGTTGCCATTTGGGATGATGCTTGTTATTGCTATTCAGTTGATGCTGCTGTTGAACTCGAGGGAGTTCTGCAGCTTGTCCATCAGTCCTCCCCTTGCTTAGCATGCAATGCAGATTGAATGTTCAAGTTACCATTCACATAACAAAGGATAACTCAGGGTGCATGTCTTTGTGTGCAGAAATCCCCAAAACAGACTCATGTGCTTCTTGGATTATACACAGAACCAGGCATCTCAAGTTATGTTTACAAGCATGCAGAAACAAATGTCTCTCTGTTGCATTCTGTATCTTAAATCATGTTTTTCCCTTAGGTGCAGCATTGTAAATCATTGCTGCCTCTGTTTAAGGGAGTAAAATTATTTCAGTTTGTCTTCATTAAAAAAAAAAGACAGTCATTTAACACATCTTTGTCCCACACCTTGGAGAGCAAAGTAAAGATATACAGATTTTTATAGACATAGGGTTTTACAGAGATAGATATTTTATAGCTGCAATAAGCAGAGGGAGGCTGTAGGAACAGGGTGTGGGCTTCCTTTTTTAAATTGTAAGCTAGATAGTTGGGGCTCAGTGAGACCAACCTGCCAGCCTGGATCTGTCCCTTATAACCAGATAGCGAGGAGGACTGCAGGTGCTACCTGGGCTGAGAGATGAAGGAGCCATTGTACACACTTGTAAGAGCACACAGCTGCTGGTCACAGAAACTTTGGGTTTGCTAGGAAATGACACTTGATCCCAAGCTGTGCTTTCTCTAGAAATGTACCAGTTTCTCCCAGTTGTTTTTTCTTTTTTTTTTTTTGACAGGAAAGTTTGAAAAAAAGAACCTACAAAACCAGAGCACACCCAGCCAGCCCTGCCATTGACATGGTGGAAGCCAGCTCACCTAGTGCTGAGTGCTTTTGAAAAATCTTCTGTTTCCCCTAAGCCATAGCTTGCTTTCCTTCTGTGAAATAAAACCCAAATGATAGTGCAGGTTTACATATATGCCAGGATAAATCTCCTTCCCTGCTCCTCCATCGTGCCATTGAGAGTTTAGGCTTGACTCAGGTTTTGCCTCATTGATTGCTTCAAAATCTTCTTTAGAGCAAAGTCAGGATGTACAGAAATATAGCCCATTAAGACCTTAATGTAATCACAAGCATTTTGAAATGCATTGTGTTCTGGGTATTTTTATGGCTTGCAAATGTAGCTGACTTGGGAATTTGATGAATTTTTCAAAGTGATGCCATGTGATGAAGTTTTATACCATTTAGAAGAAACAGATTAATGTCATTAGTGGCAGTTAATTCTTAGTTTTCCAGCAACTGTGGTTATGTCATAAATTGCATGTGACAATGTAGTGAGTCACATGGTAGAAAAAGTAGTATTTCAAAGGGAGGAACTGAAAGTACGAATTTATTTATATTCTAGTTTTAAAGGCCGTTTTAGTATTCAGAGCTAGACTTGATTTCACTCTGGAGCAGAGGTAATTCAGGCTGACTTAGTCGGGGGCTGGACAGAACAGCATCAAAATACCCGATGTTTATAAAATGAGAAGAGTATTTCCCCCTTGCAATGCATTAATTGGCTTATATCCAAGGTAAGGGCTGAATCTCTTTTTCCAGATGCCCCACTTCTCCAGAAAGGTCCAGGAGCCCTTTTAAACGGACCTTTAGCAGGTCTTGGGCTGGAGTTGCTGAAGGATGCTGGCAAGTCCACTGGATTCAAGCAAACCAGTAGCTCGGAATTACAGTGTTTTATTAGTGGGTATTTACTTAATTCCCTTCAAATCCCCGAGGCATGCTGCAGGAAGCAACACAGCACTATTGCAGATAGAGACCAACCCTAAAGGAGATATAATCAGGGCATTTTACACATTTTTCTTTAGCTTTATAGCTTTGGCAGCAATTTTGGTCTCTGCCTGCAGTTCAAGGAAAGCTGTTAGGGAGGGTAGGATTAGCTCTTGGGACTCTGCTTGTAAAATTTGCAGGAGGATGCTCAATGGCAGGCTGCTGTAGTTCTTGAAATACTTTTTAGAAAAGCATAGAGATCATCTGTATTGGTTGGGAGACATGAAAAAAAACCACAGTCTGCTGTGGTTTTTGTTTTATTTTGTATTTTCTTACAAGTAAAAATGTGTATCAGGAGCACAAGCTGAGGCTTGGAGCCACTCAGCAGTTTAATTGATTCCCCATTGTTAAGACCCTGCCTCGCTAAACCATTCTTTAGGTTTTGGATGTGTCTAAGAGGCAGCGATCCCCTCCTCTTGGTGCAAACACTTCAAGGCATGGCAGCTCCAGAGACTAAAACAGAGATTGGTTTATTTGTAGCTTGTTCTTGTTCAAATCTTTCAACTCTCGAGACATATTCCCTGCACCGGAGCAATGTACTAATGAAGGCAGTGTTTGATGAGTTACAGAGCTGTTCTCCTTCCTGTTAGATGCACACACACATCCACATATGCACGCCCCGCATCGTGCTTGTGTTTTGGCCAAGAACTGGTTTGGTGTGAATTTTGGATCTGTGCATGGAGCTGAGAGATTTACACTGCAGTTGGTTCTGAAAGCCATGGTGATTTGAGCTGTGCGTCCCTGCCAGAAGAAGTTTGTAGCCTGAAAAGACTAAAGGGTATGAAGGAGAAGCAAGGTGGGCTTTCAGTTTGGGGAGGAAACTTCAATTTCAGCCAGATAACCTGTGCTCCATCTAGATTAGGCATCCTTATCCTCATTAATTTTTGTTAGATTTTGTCTGTTAGCTTTATTTATGGATTAGCAGCACTGCCTTACGAGTTACACTTGTGGTTTCTGATTACTGTGGAGACTAATTCAGTGCTCTGCAAGGGAGACAGTGTAATTCCTATTTGAGCTTTATTTTCTGGGATATATGAAAGGTTGCTTTGCTGATCCTAAGCACTTAAGTACTGCGAGCTTATCCTCCCAGCATTATGAGAGTGCGAAGGGAGTAATAGGCTGGACTTTTTTCATTTCTCCTGTGATTTCAAGGCTTACGTTTCCTCGCTTTTCTCTAGGGTCACGTTTCCTAGCTTTTCTCTCTCCAGGGACAAAACTGGAATTTCCACTAATATTAATTGGTATGATTTTACCAGTATGGCCACATAAGCACCTGTGGATATGGACAGCCTCGGACAGATAAGACAGTGGTCCTTGCTTGCAGCACTTGTTGTCTGGAGTTAGTGTGCACAGAAGACAAGAGGCAGTCAGAGAGAAGACCCCTGCCTGTAGGATGCAGTCTTCAACTGAAGCTCAGGGAGCGTTACAGGGATGCAGCTGCGAATCATTTGATGTTAAGGCTTGCAGAAAATAATCTGTCAAGTAGTCCCAGCTGTTTGATATTATTGGTTTGTTCTGCCTGCCTTTTTTTTTTCCCCTCTCTCAATGATACTCACTGTCTCTAGTACTGATAGAGCACATAAAGTTCAGCATGTCATTTGAAGAAGCCAGTTTTCATTGTAAGAGGACTAGTGAATCCTCCTCCATCCACCTGTGTTTGAAGCGCCAGTTTCTATCAGCATGGCTCTTGAGGGCCACTGTCTGCAAAGTATGAAGTCAGTTTCAGGGACCAGCTCACACCATTGCTGTCTCGAGAGGCTTTTGCTGCTGTTCTTCATTGCAGCCATCACTTTCTGGTCCATCCTGAAGCATGCAAGCAAGAGGCTGCACAGATATTGATGCTCTGTGCCTGCAACATTTTGTGATTGCTACTAAGAATAAAAAGAGTTAAATTAATTTGCTGACAATGGGTGTGCTACTAACAGAAACACATCCCGCTTGTACCTAACACCAGCATGTTCTTTATGGCATATTTGTTGTTTCTAAATATAGTCTCAATATTTTTTCTAGCAAACAATTTCATTTAAAGACTATTTTCTCACATTGCTGGCCATTAATCTCTTATGGAGTTATCAGTTTTAATATTAGGAAGAAAGAAGCAGATCCATCAACAACTTTAAACGTTATTTCATTTCTTTTCAGCTGGCTTGCAGCAGATTACGTGGAGTTTTAGACTCAACTTATTTCTCCTCCTTTTCCCACCCCCTTGAAAAGAGAGATAGTACCATTACGGGCATGACTGTACTGTGCTAGTTCTATGTATCCTTTCAAGAGCTGTTGAATTAGAAACACTGAAATAAAAATATAAAAAGACTAAAATAGGATTTAATTAGAAATTAAACCCTAGACACCCATGCAGTTTTGAGTAAAACCATGTATATTACATTAAGAGATTTTAAGGTTGACTGTGAGAAGAGGAATGGTAAGTAAAGACCAAAGTACATGCAAGGTAAGCTATTTGTGACCCTGTTACGCTCTGAATCCAGTTTCCAAAATATCTGTAACGTTACCACCAATGGCAGAAAAATGACATGGTACCAGCCTCTGCTTTTGGCTGTTGAAGTCAGCCAAGACTGTGCCATCTGGCTATCGTAATACCCGTTCTGCAGTGCGAAGACATAAGAGGTTTCTGGGTCAGCTTTCATCTAACAGCATCTATCTCATCACAGCATCCCTGTTTATTAGAGGATTGTTGCTTCAACCATCTTACCAGCTCTAGTGGTGGTCCTCTCCTTTGTGTATAAAAAGGGAAAGGTACAGAGGAAAGCATTATGGTAGGATAGGAGTTATGCCTGAAACACCCGTGCAGCTATAGCTGCTTCTGCTTCTGACCATAGTAGTACAAGTGAGGTTTCCATTAGGAGTGGTCCCCAAGCTGCCTATTGCAAGTGGTTGGAAGGCTGTGCTGGGGGAATCCTCTGTACTCCCCAAAGCATTGGCACACTTGCTGTTGTAATTCCTGCATTTATTTTTATTTTCTGTCCTCCCTTTTTCGTATATCCTGTCTCCTGTCCCTGAATTCTTCCTTTCTAAGCAACACAAAAGTATTTCACTTAGATACGACAGCTTGCCGCTCTGCTAGCTCTTGTTGTGAGGAATCATGTGGAAATAGTCAGTGTAATTTAATGCTCTTGAATGTTCCTCCTTATACCTTATGGATAGAGAAGGGACTTGCCTGACCCAGGAAAGCTGCAGATTACACAAAAATTGGTCCTGTTCACTTTTATTTCACATCCCTCATTAAAACATAGGTTATCGGTGTTGTAAATCTGTTGGATTTGTACTTATTCATGAAAACCAAAGATTGCCTTTGAGCTGAGCTACATATCATACTGTCATTAACAAGCTGCACCTCGTTAAAATTTGTCAAGGAAAACTGTCAGATTTTGCATTTGCTGCTTTGCACAAAACAGAGGCATGGTAAACTCTTGTGCTGTAATGATTTTCTGTCTGTCTTGATGGGACATAATGAGATAAATTCAGGTCCTTTTTTGAAGGCTAATTGCATCAAGTACACACTAGACGCGGGCTGCCCTCGTTATATTTTGCACATTTTTGTGCTTTCATTTCCCCACCTCTGTTGTCTGTGTGTACAAGCTGAGTTTGGTTTGGCTTTGAAATACAAATTGTAGGCTAGAGAGGAACTGTTTGGTGGTCTCTTCTCTAGAAGACTCTCCAGAGATTGCATAACACGTCCTTGCTGTAGATAAGGCAACTTAACTAGAAACTGAAAAATGTGGTTCTAGTTCTAGTACCAGAGAAACTCTCTCCGGTACTGCAGGAAGCAGAGTCAACTTTAGAGGCAGTTGTCATAGTTGGTGCATCAGAGGAAAAGGTATCACTAGTAAAAAGCTATACTTCATGTACGGTGAAGATGAATTCTGTCGTCACTGGCTGAATTTTAGCACATGACCTTTGTGCTGTGATTGTCCAGACATTTCTGGTGGGTTAATATTAATGCTTTTGCTGTGAACTCATTTTCTTTGCAAGCTAATTACAACTGGGGAAGCTTGAATGCAGATTGAAAGACTTTGGGAATTACAGGTAACTTCTGTAAATCTGATAGCAGACTTGTGCATTATTGATATCATACTGGGCAGAATTATTTCAGAGCATCTCTGAAGGAAAAAAGTAACAGGATTTTGGAGCTCCTTCACCGTGTCTCTGCATTTTTGAGACAAACAGAAGAAAATCAAATTTTCCTCCTTTTGCTAGTAGTGATTTTGAAATACTACATATAGCAGTACGATTACCTGGCCAGCTCTTTTTTCATAAAGCTGGGGTGGATACATGCAAACCTGTAGCTGCCACTGGCTGAGTTTGCACATGCAGGTGAAGTGCTGAGTGCTTTGTCTAGGTGAAAGAGCACTTGTTTCAGGAAGCTGGTAACAAGTTATTNAAAAAAAAAAAAAAAAAAAAAAAAGTCCAAAGCTACCCTTAGCTATATATTATATTTGGGAGAACAAAAGTACCTTTCATATCAAGACTTGTCATGCATATATATTGGAGCTGGAAGGAATATCTTGTATGGCAAGCATGCCTGTTTCAGACTATACCCAGAGCAGTTTGTCTTACATGGAGCACTTTAAAATTCATCACAGGTTTGCAAGGGAAAAGACTCTAGGGAAGTAGCCTTATCACAATGTCTTAAAGCTGTCGATCTTGAGATCCCCTCCACCACTGTGTTGCTATTTGTTTGCTGAGACATTTATTTCTGGGTGTAGAGCATGTTAAACGTAAGCCATGAAATGTATTATAGCTGTTTTTCTAAGACTGAAGGAAAAAAAACCCGAACACAATAATGTTTTCTAAAGCAGAGCCCAAAAAAATGTTACCTCTAATGCATTCAAAAAGGAAAACAAATACCCAGTAAAGGCAAATAGTAGGGGAAAAAAAATATCAACAACTTCTCATTCTGTTTTCATGCAGATACTTAAGTATGCACTGTCTATTAGTGGCATAGACTGTTTTAAAATAGAGAAACCAAAGAGCTCGTGAGTGTTTGTCTGTTTTCTAGCTGAAGATACGTTGTGTTTTTTAAAAAAATTGAAATGTTAAGAGACTAACTTTTTGATGGGAGAGCTTAGCCTGTGATTCTTCTTTTCACAGTATGCAGACCTGGGTTCTTCAAAGCTTCACCCCACAGTCCATCCTGCAGCAAATGTCCCCCTCACAGCTATACGCTTGATGAAGCATCCACATCATGCCTGTGTGAAGAACACTATTTTAGGAAGGAATCAGACCCACCTACAATGGCCTGTACAAGTAAGCATGTGCCTATAGGGTTGTTTTTAATCCTTTCTAGCTGTTCCTGTACTGCGACTAGAAATTATGATCCTAATTAATGTGCTTTTACAGGCTCTGGGCTGGAGTCTGAGCTAGTCTTGACATGCCTGTAATGTCACTGGCTTTGTCCACTGTATCCCTAGTTATAAGAACAGACTTTTTGATGCCTTTTGCTTCAAAAGCTGGCATTAAACCTAGGAAACATTTTTGTAATGAATGGATGCTCCCGTCTCTTGCCATCTGCTCCTGGCTGGACTCAGCCAGCAGCATGGTGTTCAGACATCCGCATCGACACGTGTGTGGGTTCTGGTGTGGAGCATGCACGCAGAGGAAGCTATGGGTAGCACTTATCAGTGGTAGGCACAGACAGCATTTACATGGTCTTAGTGTCATCTCTTAGCTCATTTTCAGTAAGCAAGCAGGGAGAGAGCCCTACCTTTCCAAGCTGCCTGGAGATGGTTGTTTTTCAGCATAGCTGCAAAACTCTGCAATGAAAACTGCTTCTCCAAACCTGCAGCAAAAATGTAGAATTTATCTTCTAGGAGGAAGATAGCATAACAAGCAAATAGGGGTACTAGTAGTCCAGCATGGAATCAGTGGAATCAGAATCACTAATTTTGCTCTTTTCCTGCCAACTGTGAGCTGTCCTGCCAGCTGTACCTTGAAAGTTTCTTGTTCAGTTTATGTTTCAGATACTTAGAGCTGCAATTTGTGTGCCCCCAGCTAGTCTCACTGAGCGTAGAACAGACCACAGGTTTTTGCTGAGCTGGGTCTGTCATGCTCTGAATGCAATTTTTGCAGTGCAAAAGTGGTTTAAAAAGGACTGAAGAGGAGCTAAATTAGCTCCTGGGGGAGGAGCAGGTAGAGCTTTCAAGGAACTTCAGTGGTGGAGGAAAAAGTAGGTTTATGAGTCTATGCACAGTCAGAGCCACTGGGCAGTGTACAGTGGTGACTTGCATATTGCTTCCTTGCATCCTGTGGTAGTGGCTTTTTGTGCCTTCATCCCAGTGAATAAAGACGTCCTTCCAAGCTTCCCAAGTCTGTACGTCAAAAAGAGAAAGAAAAAGTGTGTTCCTGTTGGAGAGATGCTTTCACAAGAGAAATTGCCCGCGGCAGGTCTCTGCTTGCCCACAGGAGGGAATCAGAGTAGAATTGGGGCCCTTGAACTCTGTGATTGCTTTTCATCAGCTGCAGGAGCATAATGCATGTGGCTGTTGGAAGGTGTGCTGCAGGGAAGGAGAAGACGGCCTTAGGCAGCATGGCAGTAGCTGGTTCTGTAGGATCAAAGAGGTCTTTGGGGAGTGGGTGATGCAAGCACTTCTCAGTTTGTTAAATAGATACTCCAGTGTCTTTTGGAGCAGTAGCTAGGGTGGGTTAGAGCATGAAAAACTTTGATACCAGGGCTTCTTGATGTCCATTTTGCCCCTTGGGTTGGCTTAAAAAACATAGATAAATGAAAGATCTAGCATGGTATTGGGAAATGGGAAGGGAAAGGAGTAGTCTGAGCTCTGGAAATGCAGATAAAATTGGCTTTTCTATGCAGGCAGAACCAGAGCCAAGGATTAATATAGAATTATGCCAGACTGCTGGTGTCCACAGCCCACCATTGGTGGTGTTGCTCTCTGTCCCATCTGAGGATGGAGTCCTACACATCCAGTCTATTACACATCCTACACATCCTGCTTGTGAATTAGCACAGGGAAAGAGCTGCCATCCCTGCGGAAGAGTTATGTGCATGCTTGAGACCCGATTGTAGGGCAGGATTTTAGGAGAGGCACAAGCAAGCTTGGTGACCAGCTCATGTTAAAAAGAAATTAAATTTGAGTACCTGTCTCTCCCAGGTTTCTGGTGCAATTTGAATTCTGTAGGTAAAAGGCTGTAATTTTTTATTCTGCAAATGCCATTTTCTTTTTATGTTTGTTTGGGGGGTTTATGTTTATTTGTTATTGTTGTGGGTTTTTGAAGTTTGTTTAGGGTTTTTAGTGTTTGCGTGGTTTTGTTTCAGCTTTCAAAAACTTACTATAAACTAGTTTAAAGCACAGGCATAGTGCCTGAAACTGTAGTAGTATACGGCTTGGTGAAGGATACCAAATGCTTCTGAGGCAGATGAGAGGCTTAATACCGAACAAGGCACTACTCAGCTTCTGTTGCCTACTGCAAACCCCTGTGTAGCAGTTGAGGATGTTGCAGCATTTCTGCTGGTATTCACTGTTACTATCCCAAATGCACAGTGGATCATCTGAGCCATCTCCATGTGCTTCAGTCATCCTTGCTGGCCTTTAGGCATCTTTTTTTGGGATTTTTGTCCTAATCCAGCTGTATTTGTGCTGAAGGTGATAAGGAGGGCCCATGTGCTAACCTAGCTCAGCTGTAGGGGCAGTAGATGTTGGCAGGGACAGTAAAGAGTAGGTAGCAACACTAACATTTTAAACCGGTCCAATTAGATCTGGAAGGGAACGTCTCTTCATGAACTGGAACATGTGCAAGACAGACTTGAGTCTGGTGGGAAAATATTTCAAGTTTTCTGTATATTTTTATTATTACTGCAGAAGTTAATAATATTCATAGGATTTCCTCAACTTGAAATCTAGTTAATTTTAGAGAATACCTCAATGTGCATTTTCAGCTCTACACCAGCAAAATCCCCTTGCAAGTAAGTATAGCTATAAAATCTCATTTTTCTACTTTAAAGCGAATGCTCTTCAGTCCCAAGCTACACTAGCACCAGCATCACTGAAGAAAGCTAACTGCTACATCACTGTCAACTGCTCAGAGAAGTACAGTGGGAGGGAAATACATTTTTATTTAATTTTTCCAGTTCCTTAAACATGTTTTAGAAGCTTTATAAATAATGGTTGGTAATCTTGAAATTAATAGTGCTGTGATGCCGTCTGAAATAATTATTGCCCTCAGACAAAAAAAAAAAAAACCATTTGGTCCTAATGTGCATTTGAGATTTCTCATATTATCATGTATCTTCCAGGAAGTAATTGCACTTTATTTCTTCTTAACTAAGTAGCCCTAGCTTCAGTTCCTTGGACAACATCTCTTTAAATTGAAAACATAGTTATAACCTTTTTTTTTCGCTTCTTCCATCTCTGACAAGTAACCCTATTGCTATTTAGAGTATATCAGGGAAATATTTTAAATAGTATAACACATGGGACAAACTGAAGGTTTTATAGTATTTACTGTAATAGTCTACTCACAAAAGGTTTATAGTTAACTTTGAGTGAGTACATATATGTATTTGTATCTCGAGTGTAATTTCTCTCTCAGGTTATATTTTCTTAAATACATGCATCAGCAAAAAACAGGTTCACCATCCATCTATCAAGATACCAGTATCTTTGTCTTCACAAAGTATTTGCCTCTGGTCAGTACATTGTGGTGCAGAAGGAGTGAATATTACCTACTTAGGGGATAAAGTAGCAAATTAAAAAAAAAAAAATATTCAAAATCAGTAAACTAATATCGTTGTCCTTGACAAAAGGGGGTTGGAAATTAAACCAGACCTTCTTAGCAGGCCTAGGGCCCCCTTCTGAAAGTAAACCATCATTTTTTTTCTCCCTGCTGTGATTTATCAAAGTTTTACCCAATCGTTGTTTCAGGATTCTTCAAGTAGGTTTTCTTAGATATCTGTAGACTACTAAAGACCTTTCTCAGAGCCCCTGTGAGAATGCTAATTTTATAGGTTATAAAGTCCCACTAGCTTCAAATCACTTCCACTGAAGTTGATGTTTTTAAACCTTCAAGAAGAGCAGCTTACTCTTCTGTAAAAAGCAAGTAAACACTTCTGGTGACTTTCCAAAAGTAATAATGTATCCTCCGTTAAAGACACATTGTCCAGTAAGTGTTCCTTATGCTTGAGTTCATTTTTTCCTACAGTACTGGTAGCAGTAAAAGGGCATTCATCCAGTAGCAGAAAAAATAGAGCAATTTAACTGGTTAAGAAAACATACTAAAAAACCCTTGAGGACAATATATATAACTCCACACAGCTCCAGTGATGAATTTTATAGTTTCCATTATATCAGCATGAGTATGACAGTGCAGAAAATAGTCCTGACTTGAGCTGTATCTTGGTGTATTTTACTAAATAGCACAGGGTCTCTGCTGGTAGGCTTGCTCCCAGTTTGTAGTGATCTGAAGTGGTCACAGAACAAAACAAAGCTGATCGGCTGTTTTCTAAACTAACTTGCCTTTTGTCTTCAACTACTTCCTCCCTCCCCCAAATAATAATAAAAAACCCCAAACAAACACACCACCATGTATCAGGATAATGTATTTCCTCTGGCAGTGAGTTTCTCATTGGATCAGAACAGCTTGAGTTGTTTATCAGTGTTATCAATTTTATAGACTTAGAAAGGGGACTAGGAGAGGGAGACAGAGGAAAACGCTTCAGGTTTATAAGGTAATTTCATTTTTGCCACACTGCCTCTTTTAAATAACAAAATTAGTTCAATTATCACAACAAAATGAGAAGATGACAGCCTAAGACAGACTATTAAATTCTTATGGATTCCTAGCTGGTGAAGCTACTTGTTGGGCTCTTTTCAAAGAACTGGTCATGAGTTTTGACAGCTTCGTTCAAACCAAAGGGGATGTGTTGCTTTCCCTCCTCTATCTCGCTTGGAAAAATCGCAGTCTTTGCTGTATATCTTCTGATGGTGCCACAATTAAAAACCATCCTGTCTTGCTTTGATAAATTTTCATTTTCTTCCTCATACATTCCTGAGTATATAATGTGTGCATCTCTTGTGTGAGATTCTTGCTCATCCTTTTACATTGTCTTCAGGGTGTATCTGTAGCTTGCCCTTCATCTCCAGCATAAGCCTGTTAAAAAGCTTACAGCACCTTCTGCAAGTGAGCAGTTTGAAGGTGTCTCCAGGTAGGCTTTGCTCAGGCATGGCCTTTCCCAACATGTTGAAGGAAAATAGCTCACCATTTGCAGGAGCTCTGGTACCTCTGCAACAGCTGTTCTTCCTTGGTAGCCTTGCCAGTGGCATGCTGGCATCCTGAGCAGGGAGGCTTGGCACAATAAGCAAGCACAGTGTGGCTAGCTAGCCATGCTAGAGCTTGGCAGGGACCAAGAAGGCTGCTGTTGTGTAGGCAGATACAGCTGTGTTTCCAGTGGCCCGTGTAGATCACCATCTGCTTTGGGCTACAAGTGGCTCACTTAGATGTGATTTGGATGCCCAAGCTTAATTTTTGCTGTTGGCATATAGCTGATGGGGAGAGGCGAGTGCATGTACAGGTAAAGTTTGGCATCTCAAGTTGGGTACCTAAGTGGTGTCAATACCCCAGTGTGTATCTTTTTATAGAATCTAGGGCTAGTAGTATAGGGGCTGGGCCAAAGAGGGAGAATCTTGCCCCTAGTAAAGCCAACGGTGACTTGAGCAGAGAAGGGTTTGTAGCAGCCTTCACAGAAAGAGCAAGAAGAGCAGCGGAGACAATGCCCTGACGTAAAGTGTTCCCCTGTTGGGTTTAAGGCAGCCCCATATCCTATCCTCCTGTGCAGGTGTCTGCATCCCAACACAGACCTCTTGAGGTGAAATGGGAGTGCTCAGAACGAATTCCCATTTTCCCGAGTTCTTCAGGTGCTTTTGCAAATGGTCCCCATGTACTTTATGCACATGGGCAATGGGGCATCTCTTTTCAGCCTAGAAAGTAGTAGAGAGCAGGACGACTGATAAGACGACTGATAATACTGTTTTTACCATGTGTTTTTCTCACTTTACAAACCAGGACCCCCCTCTGCTCCTCGGAGTGCCATCTCAAATGTTAACGAGACTAGTGTCTTTCTGGAATGGATTCCCCCTGCTGATACTGGTGGAAGGAAAGATGTGTCTTATTATATTGCATGCAAGAAGTGCAACTCACGCTCAGGTCTGTGTGAGGCGTGTGGCAGTCATGTCAGGTACCTCCCCCAGCAAAGCGGCCTGAAAAACACCTCTGTCATGATGGTGGATCTGCTTGCTCATACAAACTATACCTTTGAAATTGAGGCAGTGAATGGAGTGTCCGACCAGAACCCCGGAGCCCGGCAGTTTGTGTCTGTAAATGTAACCACAAACCAGGCAGGTAAGTGGATCTTCAACATGGGGAATGTCTGGGGTGGGAGTCTAAGCCAGTCACATCGGGTGCAGACCTCCCTATAAAATGAGTGGAAGTCCCCAGCGTGGAGGGCTGAACTTTGGGCTCTTCAGACATTGGGGGTCTGGGGGGTGCGGGGTGTTGTGTCTCATAGGCTATAATTACTGCAGTCTTCAACATGTTTCCTTCCAGCAGAACATACTTTTTCAGGATTTATGGCTTTTTCCTTTTACACTAAGTAAGTCAGAGATCCCTCCACCTCTTTGCAGAAAGAAAAAGTTGGCTCTGCTGTTGGGAAAGGAAAATTTTTAGGAGTTTCAATTCTAGATGCCAATGGTTAAAACATCCTAACTTTGCAAACACTTACCCTAAGAGAATTGCTTTGAGTGACTTTAGGAAATTTAATCCCTGTTCTGCACTGTGGTGCTAAGGTGATTAAACTCAGGCTGGTAAGATATGGTACATTGTCACTGCTTCTCCCACGAGGTAGGAGTGAGATGTCATTGCATACTGTGTCCTTCTTGGTTTTGCACTGTACAGGCAGTGATCATTTAGACTGGCTTGTTACTTTGTCCAGGGCTCAGATCTATTTGCCCACCCTTTGCCCAGTGATTGAAAAGAGCTGTCACCTTGTACCCAGTCAGGAAGTCGCCATTGTCCCCTGTCATTTGGAGGTGCGATGGGAGGCAAAAACATGATTACATCTCCTTCCATGTATGTCAACACACCAGGCACATCACATGGCTTCTGTAAGCCCTGGAGAGCTTTCTATCCTTCTCTTGTCCCTCATGCTCGTGTGTTTTAGGGTCTCTCCCTTTGCGTACCTGGCTTGCTTCCTGCCGTTTTATTCAGGGCTCTCCAGTGGCACTTGTCTACTGTGGAGCCCTTCCAGGAATGTGAACCAGTGGCATTTGGGAACACAAAGACTGTGCTGCCAGCCCACGGGAGCCACCCCTTGCCTTGCCCTTACAGATGGGGATTAGTCAGGAAACCTGGTGTGGTGCAGTATGCAGCCTAACAGCTAGCTGGAGATTAACAGATCCTCACTGCAGAGCAGAAAAATGCTAACTGGAGCAGGGGCTGCATTTCATTCCTGCAACCCTGTAAGATACTGGGATAAGACAGGCCCAAGTGTACATGCACGAGCTAGGCAAAAGAGTGGAATTGCGTTGGACTTACATCAGATCCCTGTACTAGTCATTAGACTGGGTTGTCAAAGTGTTGGACAAATCGTTAGGATATGTCTCAACAAGAGGAAATAAAGGAATGCCAGGGTAGCTACTGATGGATGTAGCAGGAAATCTTTGGGAGGAGCATCAGTGGATGGCAGTATGACACCTGTTGAAAGCACCAGTTTAGTGCAGATCAGTGGGTGTCATGATCCTAATGCTGTTTACTGCTCTCCAGTTGTGAGGGCTGCTGCCAGTAATTCTGATTTTGGAAAAAGTTTATTTTCCTGTTAGTGGGTTTGCACTTATTTAATTGCTGGCATAGGGTTTTCCATGATGTGCAGCGTTAAATCCATATGAACCTCAGTAAATGTAGCTGCACAAGAAGAGGTGATATACTGCTGATCAGTGTACACTGAGGAAATGGTCCTGGTTTGTGAGTTATATCGCAAATTCCCTGTAGCTGCAGCAGGATTTATCCACATTGCTGCCTTCCTGTGCATCAGGGCAAGGATAACCCCCTTTTATCACTTTCATCCTTGTAATAAAAGGTCTGTTATATGAATTGGTAGACCTGTGACGATTGTGCTCATGCTAAGGACAAATGAATAAGTGTAGCTTCAAGTTGAGTCTCACTGCTTACCTGGGTAGAGCTGCAATCAAATTAGATACTAATGGATTGAGCCATGAGTGTTTAATTCACTGTATGGTGTTGAAATTGCATCTGTATACTCTTGTGTTTGATTCAACAGGAGGTTGAATCAAACCTCTGTCCAAAGCAAGAAGTGGTGACTGTATTGTGTTTTCTCTCTTGATTGGTCCCACCACGCATTCGGGGGAACCAGGCCTGTTTGCTGGAACTGTAGCATCAAACATGCTTCCTGTAATGCGCTCTTTTGGCACTCCTGTATCAGTTTGTCCTTGCCAGAAATAAAGCACCAGTGGAGGGGGACTTTGTAAACCAGACTAGCTGCCGAGCATGGAAAGTGGGTATCTGTTTTCTTAAGGTGCATCTGAAAAATGAACTTTCTCCTCTTGTCCTTTGAGGCAAGTAATGGAGGTGTGCAGGTGAGAGTGGTCCATGCCTGGCCATGCTGGATATCTCTGAAAAAGCCTCATCTTCAGCTGTCCTCTCTGAAATAAAAGCAGACAGGGCACATGAATCTTCAGAGAGTCTCAGCCCACTCATCTTTCCCTGAAATGACCACCAAAAGACATGGCTCTGGGGCCTCAGCCTTTCCCTTGCAAAGGTTTTCTCAAAGTATGATTACATTTTCACGAAGGGCTGGTGTAATGAAGTTGAATCACTCAAAGTAGTGACACAAAGCCAACTGCAGCAGTAGGAGAAATCCTGCTACAAGAACTGCTGGCTGCGGAGAATGAAAAAGCTGCACAGTGTGATGGGTCTGGCTGCTGGAGTCCAGCTGGCAGGTATTCACTGACCCAGCACTGCAAAGAAATGCTAGGGTCTGTTTTGTTGTTTTGGCTTTTGTCCCTCTGAAAAGACCACACTGATTTCAGGACTGCAGAGAATGTGCAGGCAGTGGGGTGCTGGGCACACTCTTCTCTGCATGGGAGCTTTTGGCAGCAGCAACTACCTCTGGTTTAGGTTCTTGAAGGGATTGCTTCCTGATAAAAAAGTAGTTTTCTCATTTCTTATTTTTCAAAATAATTTGTCCCTCTTCCTCTCTCCCCAATTTAAAATAATGAGAAAAGGAATTGGCATCAGCAATCAGTCTGGCATTTTCAGACTGATGTAATTTTCCTCTGAACTTTTGAAATCAGATTTGGAAATACAGTGAGGAAACAGTAATGTTTTCTGTACAAGAAGAGGCAGATCAGCTAATCTCAGCTGGTGACCCCAGCATGCTTCTGCTCCCAAGTCCCTGGCGACCTGATGGTACTTGAGGTGGGACCAGCCCATGTGTGATGCACTGGCGTTGGGCTCTGGATACAAGACTAGTTCCCCTGTCTCCCACTTGCAACTTCTAAACCTCTGTCGTTTCTGTCAGTTTTGCGGATTTTGCTGGAAAACAGGTATCTAGAAAGGGTGAGTAATGCCACAAGCCACAGGGAGGTAGAAAATGGCCTCCATTGTTACTACCCTAGAGCAGCTGCAGGCAAACAGAGGACCTTACTCCCTTTGGAAGGTATATGGGTTGGCCAAAGCATAGTTCTCCCATCTGGGATTGATGCTAAATACATGCCCAAGGGCCTTCCCAGCACAGATGGCAGGGAGCCATCTGTAATGCACTCTCACAGCACATTAAAAAGTGTGCCTTGTGCATGTGGACTGGAGCCCAGTGAATAAATAATTCATAAGTGGCAATGGTAGGATTGAGTTAGCCATCCCTTTCTTGTTCATGGTTTTGCTCAAGTTTACATAACTGCCACCTATTTAGACAGTTTCCAGGGAGCAGTCTGCACGTTCTGCTAATCTTGAAGTTTGCTTTTCAAGTGACAACTGTGTGACTTTTTTTTCTCAGCGATTTCACCAAGCTGGATGATTAAGTAATGCTGTCACTCTAGGCAGAGATGTGCATCTCCCTTGAGGTCTTTTGTCTTATCTACCCTGTATACAGAAAGCACCTACCATGATGTCTTGGTCAGAGACACGTGTCTCATAATAGGATGTGATTCACAGTTGCCTCGGTGCCCGTTGTATCATCCTAGGAGCACACTGGGAAGACGTAATGTTTAAAACCTTTGTAGGCTTAAAACCTGCCAAGAATATTCACTGTAAGCCGTTCTAAACAGCCAAGCAATATTTTTTACTTTCTGTTTCCAGCACCTCCCATGATGGGCATGGCTTCAGGAACCGGGCATGGAGCTGGCCTGGAGGTGGGAGGTGTGAGTGAGGCTGTTCTCCTGCTGGCATCCCAAGTGCTGCAGACTCCTTTACACTTAAAGAATTTCTTTGTGTGTGTTTCAAGATAAGCCTCCTGCCTGGTTTCTGTTTGAAAAGTCAAAAGCCAGTGTTAAGTCTGCTTCTCTGACCCACATTATATTTTTGAGCATGTCTGGGGAGAAAGAGACGAAAGATCCAGATATGCCTCGAGGAGTCTGCATGCCCGACGCAAACTAGAGATAGAAGCTGCATACTGTGGTATAGTAATGCTATTTAAGCAAAGGTGCTGGAGAACAGCACCTGGCAAGCTGTACTGCTGCCCGGGAGGCATGATTTAGGTGCTTGCTTGACCAAAAAGCCACTAGATACCTGGAGCAGCTGGAAAGCACTTGGAGAAGGAAGGTGTGCTGGAAGTCATTATCCTCACTCTGATTGTGCAGTGGCAGGGAGCAAGGGAGAAAGTGTTTTCCTTCGCAGTCAGGATATACCAGTCTCTCAAAAGCAGCCAAGAGCGATTCAGAAAGGGAAAACTGCAACATAGACCTTACTGCAATCTTATGTCATCAGCTGCATGCTCTTAAAACTGGTAGACTGAAGCCTGGGAAGAAAACATCAGAAAATGAGGCAAGGAGATGTCTCTGCTGGAAAGCCTTTGGGCATGGGCAGTTTCAAGTCCTTTAAGGTTCAGGGTATGATTCTGGCATCTTTCAGGTCTCTTGGTTTGGCTTGGGGAGGAGGACAGCTTGCTTATTTTCTGTAAAAATAACAAAGAACATCCAAGAGGATGCTCTAGTAGGTGCAGCGTGTTGCGTGCAACTCACATGAGAAGCAACACTGGGTTTGTAGCTCTGCTTTCCAACCAGAACTGTTGACCTAGGGCCTGTGAAAGTTTAAGCAGATACTTATTCTTGAAAAACACCCTGTCTACAGCCAGAGTGATAAGCAGGGCTTGTCTCTAAATGTCTACTGTAACAATACTTGATCCACTGAGCTGCATCATCTCCCAGCAATGGTCAATAGTGGATACTATAGCAAAGATATGAACATGAGGCAGACACATACTGATGCTTCCTTCCAACCTTCAGGGACAACCTCTTTGTGCTTTATAGCCCTTAATGGCTCTTTCTCCTATGAATTTGTCTAATCATTTTATGAACTCTGAGATAAAATTTTAGCAGCTGTAGGCAATGTGATATGAATTTGGTATAGCTGATAGTTTAAGCTGTGCTTTAGATTCACATTGGTCAGAGAGGGGCTATTGGTGACATAAATAGAGATTTTAAGACTTGCAATTGCCCTTTTATTTGGAAAGCCCTGTCATTTAGAGATGCTGCACTAGCTTCCAGTGCGTTAACACAGATACTGCAGCATTTAACCTGGAACGACGTACTCTTAAAAGCAAAGTGTAATCTTCCATACCACAATGGGTGAATATAGGGGTATTTAAATAAGGAGAGGTAAACTAGTACTGCCTCAAAGACCATGGTCTCCATTTAAACCTGGGTATACCCTACACCATACTGTGTGGCAGCATTGCTGTGCCTTGTGGCAGGATCCTTCTGCTGGTTGTGAACACCCTTCATGTCCAGAGAGATGTAAAAATAAATATCTAGCTGCCAGTGAGGGTTCAGGCAGGAAGAGAGAATAATTTCAATTGTGAAGTCCTGTGCATATGCTGATAATCAGCTTCAATAAGTATTTTGATTTATTTTTGAATCATGGTCACATGTAGTCTGAGAATGCAATCATGGGTAGTTAAAAAGCAAACATGCTGGCCAAACAAAGTAAAACCTGATTACCGGTATTGCACAAAGGGATTTTTTTGTTTTTTTTTTTTTTTTTTTTTTTTTTTTTTGGGTTGGTTTTTTTTTTTTTTTTTTTTGTGATGGCCTCATTTATTCTAAATGCAAAATCTTCATCTAGCATCCTATTCCAGAATCGTGGGTTTACCCCAGGCCAGATGGCTGGGTGACTGCTACCGAATGAATTATGGATCAGCTGAATATTTTAAATTTTTATTTATAACTCCCTAGTCAGTAATTGCTACTTTTTCATAGTTTGTTGTAAGTCTTTTTGTTATACTTGGAGTACTAGAAATACATTCTTGAATATTAAGAGAGCTTGGAATATATTAAAAAAAAATTGTCAAAATTACAATATGACTTCTAGATAGAGGTAGGTTTTGTTCTTGAAGTATGCAAGACAGCCCTATTGTTGGTATAGGTGAGAAAAATAAAAGATGAAATAAAAAGCGTTTTCCTAAATCTACAAACAGACCTTTCAATTTTGACACAAAATTAAAATGTCTTATTTATAGTTGAAAAGAAAATAGTAAGAAATAGTCATCCCCGTCTATCCTCCTTCTATAAAAGGAAGAGAGAAAGGTGCTGAAGTTCTCGTGATGAAACTCAACTGATGACATGCATTGCATGTTGTGCAGTAGGGTGCGGGTGTTGCCATGTCCCGGTGGCAGTGAGACAAATATCTTTATGGTGAAGTGATGGGTCTCCTTCAAAGCATGTTACTTGTGAGCCGCAAAAAAGGAAGTGCCAGGTAACACGTGGGGAGGATTTATCCATGGACTGCGCCCAGATGGTACCGTGCAGCTGGGTATGAGGGAGCAAGAGCTGCTCAGAGTACCATGCTTGAGGTGCTGCAGCCAGCAGGACTGACACGCATTCCTCTACACCATCCTGGAGCCACTAGGATCACCACCAGCGTTGTAGCCTTAGGCTTGGGGTAAAGTAGCAGAGATTGGGCAGCCAGAGTCTAGATTTTTAGAGAGCAAATATTGCTATTTTTCAAAAAGCGTAGAGCAGGCTGTACTGTGGTCAGATGTGGTAAGAGCAGCACAAGGTCTAAGGTGTAAGAAGCTTGTGTTTTTGCAGAGCACCACTGATGTTACATTGCACGGATGACAGTGCTGGTTTAAAATTTTATTTTCCTGGCAGATTTATAAAGGATTACCAAATAATCTTATATTAATCTAATTCTAATCACTTTAAAACACAGTCTTCAGGACCAAGGAGTTCTCTTTGTGTTGTGCTGAGCACAGTACTTGGCAGAGAACAAAAGTAAAGCATCTAAAATGGTTTCACTGCCATGATGACATCAACCTATAGATTTTTCTTTTTCCATGAATGCAGCTTCTGAATTTCACTGCTAACAAAATGGTATTCAGCTCTTCAGTCTTAGTCTACAAGCTGATAATTCCTTTGTCTGATACGTTATTTCTCTGATTTTAGCATTAAAAGTGGTTTTATATTTTTAACACTCTGCCTAGATGATAGTTCCGAAAGTGCTCTTAAGACACCAGGACTCAAAAAATAATAATAATAAAAAAAAAAAGCCAAAAGAAGAATATAAAAATACTTCCAGTGCTATTAGAGAAACAACAGGGGACTCATTGGCATTTTATAAACGTCCCACTTGCTCTCTGGCTGCAGCTTCTTTACCTTATCAAGTAAGCTCTTTATAACACTCTTCCTCAAAAGTTAAATATAACAGTGGAGAAGTTGGAGTATTTTGAAACATTTGCGTTTCAGTAGTTGTGCATTGAATGAGCTGTGCTATAGAAACACTGCTCAGGGCATAGTGACTTTGCAGGACATTTCTCTTTTCCCATGCAACTATCCTACTGACAATAAGAATTTGAAGAGTGTGAAGGTGTGAGAATGCATGTGGCAGAGTGTATGCGTTTGTGTATGTATGAACGCACAGGGCACATGCTGGGCCTCTGTTACCCTGGTGGGTAACACAGAGGTTACCCACCTTTGTTTTACCTGGGTATCTGCGATAGCTTTGTAAGGCTCACACACTTGCGATGCCTTTCACTCTCGCTGACCTCATACCAAATTACATGCTACCTGGGCCCATGTTCAAAGAGGGGGCTCTCTGTACTGCAAGGTCACCTGAATTTTTGTCTCTGTTTCTTCCTGCGTGCTTTCTTTTGCCTTGAGCTTGGCCTCTCCTTAATAAGCAGTTTGTAATTTATCTATTTGTTCATTTGGCCAGATCTGTTTCCCTTTGGTTGCTGGTGTACCTGGTGTCTGCAGTCGTGGAGCAGGTTAGCTTCTGCATCTTGGGAAGGATTTTGCTGTATCCATACTGAGCTCCAGCTTACAGTATGCATGAATTCCAATTACTATTTTACAGTATCAGGCTGAAATGGCTTTTTCCCCTGAATTGCTTGTTACTGGAGAGGCATGTTTCAGCGAGGCTTGGAAGGTTTTTCCGTATCTTCTACTGTAATTGCTATTACAGTGCACTTGCACAGCAAACCCCTTGCTCATTCCTCGAAAGACATCGAAATGCTACTTTTGGCACTTGTAATTCTTGTGAAGGGTTAGTGTAATAGAACTAATAGGACCGGCTGGTGCTTTATCCCAGCTTCCTGCCCCTCCTTTTCTTCCTTGGCCCAGGAGGCTGGAGAGCTTTACCTGGAGAGCCAAGAGCAGCTTCAAGGTGACAGACAGCCCAGCAATAAACTGTATTTTTTCCACAGCAGCTGGGCCAAAGTTCAGCTACATGCAAATACTACAAAAAGCTCAAGAGTTGGAAGGCTTTAATTAAAATGCACTTCAGATGTGCTCTTTTTGCTGCTTGATAGAACGCTTTCTGCATCTCACAGTCCTGGGGGAACAGTCCTGATCAAAGCGAGTAACTGATGGGATTTCCAGCTAGATCAGTACAATAGAAATCACCAGAAGGAAAGCATTATTCTTTATTTATTTTCCTGTTTCTTCAAGCTTGATAATTTTTAAGAATACGGGGTCTGATCAAAAGGCCCTGTGTAAATTAATGCAGGACACCCACTGGCTGTGGCAGGGCTGGGCGAGGGTTTCCTGCTGCAGTGCAGCAAGCCAGGGCAATGCTGGGAGGTGCCAGGCATGCCAGCATGATCCAGTAAGTGCTTTGGCTTGGGCAAGCCTGGGGGAGAAAGCTGCTCTATGGAAAATGGTGGAAAAATTTGCAAACTCTGTTATGCATTTGGCAAAATCTACCTTATGGGCTTTGGCAGGGAGAGATGAAGATGCCTCAAGCAAATTTGCAAAATTAGGTGGAAAATGGTAGTGGTGGGCTCCAGCACCCACTTGCTACCTTCCTGGCAATATGCATCACAATCGCCCACTGTGCTTTTGCATCATGCTGTGCCATCTTGTGCATCTTTGCTCTGTGTCCCTAAATGATATGACAGTAAGCAATGTTGAATCAGATAAAGAAAACTCGTCCTCCTTCAGTTTGCAAGCGATTATGGGACCCTGCATGTATTCCTAAGTTCCTGGCCTCTGCCTCAATCCAAGAAGAGAAAGTGGTGCTCAGCATTATAATTAAATTATAATCTAATTTACAGTACATATAATTTAGGCTATCTCCTGAGTTGTCTTTCACATACTTCAGCATCAGTGTGGCTTATTACAGGGGACTGATCTGCACTGTGCCATTATCCTGTCATCTCCAAGGCTCTACCTTCCCCACAATGGGTTCCTGTCTTGGATCATTAAACCACACAGTTCCATGGGTTTGCCTTGTTCTTATGAGGGGTAGCACCAAGTGTGAAATCACTCACTGACCTTACTGGAGACTTAGGCACGAGCCTCTAGATGCCTGACCATGCAAGAACAGTTTCCACAGAGAGGTGCTCTCACTCAGTTCACTAAACTGGAAGACTATTGCTGCAGAAATGACTGGGTTATTTAATTTATTGTACATATTTTTGTACCAGGTATGACTTGGTCCCTGCAAGGAGATGAAAAGGCATTGGAGGATGACTAGGCAAGGATGCACATGACGACACAGACCCTTCTCAGCCCTTTCCAAAATTGCAGACAGCAGTTGTGTGCATGAAGGACAGAATACCCCATGCTTTCCGCAGAGGTGATGTACCAAACCCTCTGCAGTGTATTGGCTGAGTCTTCAAGGAGGGCTTCTGCCAGAGTCAGGTAGCCTTGCAAGGCTTTGAGTGCTATTTGCAACCCCTGCAGAACATCTCTATAAAACAAAACAAATTGTCATAAAGCAGTCAGGCAGTTTGTAAGTGCTTTTTGTGCTCAAATAGCAATTGTGCATCTGTCGTGGCCTCATACTGTTTCTGTATCTTCTCATATTAGTCAATGTATGACAACTTCTATTTCAAATTCAATTGTACAGTGTCCAGTTCTTCATTTTGGACAAACTGTGGAAGGGAAATACATGATCATTATGCAAATGAATGCAGTAAATAAATGCAAGTTGGGTCCGCTTTCTTGTATCCATACCTGATGGATACAGCTTCATTGAAAGAGGTGCCTAATGTCAGTAAAGTGTTTCATTGCCTACAACTTATGCAGTGCCTTTTCTTAGGGAGGGTTTTGGGGCATCTGATTTGTTGATGGGGAAACTGAGGCTCACAGATGTGATGTGACTGGCTAGAGGGCACACACCAGTGCCAAGACTCTTCTTGCTGCTCCTTTGCACCTGCTGAGCCCTTCCCCTAGGGCTGAAGCCCATAGCTGCTCCATTGGAGATGTTTCCTAACGTGTTTGCCAAACTTACTTTAAAGACAGATAAAGAGGCTGGTCAAAGTCAACTGGAGATGGACTGATGGATGGGTAGTTGGGTTTGGAGTTTGTTTTTATTCCTTCTGAGTTATTTTCAGTGTTACTGTGGTTGCAATTTTACTACAGCATGAAAAATAGAAATCACAGAATCACAGAATGATACAGTGTTGGAAGGGACCTCTGGAGATCATCTAGTCCAACCCCCTGGCCAAAGCAGGTCCACCTAGAGCAGGTTGAACAGGAGTGTGTCTAGGCGGGTTTTGAATGTCTCCAGAGATGAAGACGCCACCACCTCTGTGGGCAACCTGTTCCAGTGCTCTGCCACCCTCAAAGTGAAGAAGTTCCTCTCTTGTCAGTTAGCAGTATGTTTATTCAAAGTGTTTAGTGAGCTAAAGTATGCTGGATAGCTTTGTGGAAAAGTGTGGAGTGGGGTCTGCTTACTCCCAAATATTAATTGCAATAGTGACGGTTTCCTTCTTGACTCTTTTACGCCAGCAATGAGGAAAGACAGTCTTTGGAGGGACCTGGACNACAGGCTGAGAGAGCTGGGGCAGTTCAGCCTGGAAGAGAGAAGGTTCTGGGGAGACCTTATAGCAGCCTTCCAGTATCTGAAGGGAGCCTACAGGAGAGCAGGAGAGGGACTTTTTGTCAGGAACTGTAGTGATAGGACAGGGGGTAATGATTTTAAACTGGAAGAGGGGAGATTTAGATTGGATATTAGGAAGAGATTCTTTCCTGTGAGGGTGGTGAGGCACTGGAGCAGGTTGCCCAGAGAAGTTGTGGCTGCCCCATCCCTGGAGGGGTTCAAGGCCAGGCTGGATGGGGATTTGAGCAACCTGGTTTAGTGGGAGGTGTCCCTGCCCATGGCAGGGGAGGTTGAACTCGATGATCTTCAAGGTCCCTTCCAACTCTAATCATTCTATGATTCTAATGCAGCTGAGTGCAAGGTATTGCCTGCAACACATTTGGTTGGTGAACCACACCTTGCCTACTCAAAATGTAGCCCAGACAATTAAATTTAACTAAAATTCCAGTCCTTTTGACTTTCTGTCCAGCAGAAGAGAAATTAATCTCAAATACCCAAGTACCTTGGGTTTTACTGAGCCTCTGGCAGTAATAGTATTTAGAGTGGCTTGGCAACTATTAGCTGATGAAGGTCCAAAACAAGCACTTAATAAAAACAAGGGATAGCAGTAATGAAGTGCTAAAGAGGCTGACACTTTATCCTCTTGAGAGTTTAGTAGAGGTTTCTGTGGCTCCCCACAGTTTCTGTGCCTCTCTTGACTTTTGAACCAGGATCATGAGACGGCATCTACCAGGGGCTGGTGAGGGGCCTGTTTCCCAGCCAGGGGCATTACACCACAGAGCTGTGTCAGACTGTCCCCCTGCAATGCTGCGGTCCAGAATTGCACAGCCCTCTGCTCCCCAGGCCCTTGGCTGAGCTCCACTTTGATGGGAGAATATCTGAAGTGTGTGGCTGTCTACACTCCTGCCTCTGTGTCTCCTACTCTGGCTACTTTGCCTTGTAGAAGTAATGATGGACCTCTGGGCATGGGACATCCATGTCACTGAAATAGGGGATTAACTCCTTAACACCAATATAGCCTTAAGCAGGCATTCTTTTATTCAGCGCTGGGGTCATGGGGGATCTCTCCACGCAATATGTCACCAAAGGCAAGATTCACAGAGTATTATATCCATACAGAATATGCGTAGTCATTACATTTCCCAGAACTCTGGGACAAAGTCCCATTACATTTCCCAGAAGTAACAAATTTAATGGCCTTGTACAATCCTGCCACAGGCTTGGTGGACAAAGGCAGAGCAACGGATGTCATCTACGTGGACTTAAGCGAAGCATTTGACACTGTCCCACGTGACATCCTAGTCTCAAAATTGGAAAGTTATGGATTAGAAGGATGGACCACTTGGTGGATAAGGAGCTGGCTGGATGGCTGCACTCAAAGGGTTGTGGTCAATGGCTCAATGTCCAAGTGGCGACCAGTGTTGAGTGGTGTTCCTCAGGGGTTTGTACTGGGTCCAGTACTATTTAGCATCTTTGTTGGAGACATGGACAGAAGGATAGAATGCACCCTTGGCAAGTTTGCTAATGATGTGAAGCTTGGTGGAGCGGTTGACACACTGGAGGGGAAGGGATGCCATCCAGAGGGACCTGGACAGGCTTGATAGGTAGGCTAGTGCAAATGGCATGAAGTTCAGCCAAGCCAAGTGCAGAGTCCTGCACCTGGGACGTGGCAATCCCAGGCACAAATATAGGTTGGGCAGAGAATGGCTGGAGAGCAGCCCTGAGGAGAAGGACTTGGGAGTGCTTGTGGATGAGAAGCTCAACATGAGTTGGCAGCCCAGAAAGCCAACTCTAACCGTTCTATGATTTTAACGCATTATAATATTCACATCATCCTGGAACATGCACATTAAGCCCTTTAGAGGCTTCATGAAAGGTTTTGGGTTGTCCCTAGTGATGTTCAGTGGTCACTCAGGAATGAAGCCTCAGTGAATTCTTGGTAGTTCTTTCTATATGAGGCCTTGACTTGGAGTGTCCTTCTGTTTGATCAGTAGGGCTGGTTTGCGCTGATAACTTTTTGAATGGATTGGGGAAGGTAAATACAGAAACTTTTTGCTACTCCTGCATTTATTTTGCAGGCTTGTGAACCATCTTTCTGATGGTGTTCTTCACTGTTTGTTTTTGCTTGTATTTGCGAAACGTGCCCTTAATCCTTTTAGCTACACATTTACGTGTCAGCTAGGCTCTCAGTTCCTGATTGTAACATATATGTGGCTCCTAAACCACTGGACCCTGGAAGTTGTATGCCCTTTTTGCATAGCAGGAGGGTTCAGTGCCACATGCAGAGCAGTGCTCTGGCATGGACTGCAGCCACCTTCTGCCTTTGCCAGGTGAGTAAAGTAAAAACTTCAGACATACCTCGTGTCAAAGATGTTTTTTATAGCTGCCATTTGGCTGAATCCGGGAGTGTTTTCCTCTCTGAGAGAAGCAGCTACTATTTTTCACAGACCAAATGAAGCCACCTGTTGGGTTAACTGCTTCCTTCAGTCCCACGGCAGCCCTACACAATCTGTAGGGCCTGAAGGAGTCTTTGAAGTACCATTGAATTTCATTGTTAACGTCTCAGTCATTTACCCTGAATGGAAGAGGGTTGGGGTTTTTTTCACTCAAAGGCATGGATAAACTGTAGATTGCAGGAAATAATCCCTCTTAATGAAAAGTTAAAAGCACTGTCTTTTATATAAGATGGGAGGAGGCAAGAAATAGGAAACCTGCTGCTGAGCTGTGCCTCGGATACCCCAGCTCTTCTGCAAAGCACTGGATTTTGTTCAGTGGTTATAATAAATCAGACGTAAGGAAAGGAGCTGATGACAGGGTGATACATGTGTCAGAGAAGGGGAAGGAGTGGCAAAGGAAAAGCACATAATGTGGGTGACTTTAATTATGTGGAAGGTGGGAAGATTGACTTCCCCATCCTGAGCAGGGTGAGTGAGAAGATACATTAGTCTGTATTCTGTCAGGGGTTGATGAAGTCTTCTCAAAGATGTTAGTAGTTACTTGGAAGAAAAAAGGTGCACTCGCTGGCAGTATTTATGAGAGGTTTAATTACATTTCACAGACTGAGTTTCAATTAGAAGAGAAGGTGGGGGGAAGGGAGGAAAGAGAAGATGTACTGCATGTGTTAGGAGCATGGCCATAAATCTATGGCTAAGGATAACAGTAAAAAAGGTAGCTGTACGTTATGGCATCATTTACACGCTTCTATTTTTAGGTGTTTATTCCAGCTTCCCCCCCCCATGAGCAAAACACTCATAAAGGGATCAAACACAGGCCTCCATCACTCATCTTCCCCCATGAAAGGCAAAGATCATTTGCAGTTGTTGCAGTACAAAGCTATTACTTTTTTTTTT